>PVJO010001665.1:0-165355 GCA_004026905.1 Hystrix cristata | reverse complement strand
CAAAAAAATCAGACCCCCCCAAATTTAAAGACCCAATCCAAAAGTGGGCAGCAGAAATAGACACTTCTCAGATGAACAAGTAGAAACAGCAGATAGACATATGAAAAAATGTTCAACATCACTGGTCATTCGAGAGATGCAAATTAAAAAACCCTGAGATTCCACCTCACTCCAGGAAGAATGGCTATTACTAACAAATCAGCCAATAACAAATGCTGGAGGGGCTGTGGAGAAAAAGGAACCCTTCTCCACTGTCGGTGGGAATGTAGACTGGTGCAACCGCTATGGAAATCAGTGTGGAGATTCCTCAGGGAACTTGGACTAGAGATTCCATTTGACCCAGCTATTCAACTTCTTGGTATCTTCCCAAAAGAATTAAAAGCATCATACTGCAGCGATATATGCACACTCATGTTTATAGCGGCACAGTTTGTAAAGCTAAATCTTGGAAGCAGCCCAAATGCCCATCAACAGCAAAATGGATAAAGAAAATGTGGTTCTTTTATACAATGGAGTACTACTCTGCCATAAAGAATGATAAGCTTGAGATATTCCTAGGTAAATGGATGCATTTTGAGACCATACTCTTAAGTGAAATAAATCGGACACACGTGTTTAAATACCGCATAGTTTCTCTGGTGCGAGAAACTGAAGTGTATATAAATGTATTGTATTGGGAAAGGGAAGAAAGTGTCCAAATGGAAAAGGGAACAAGGGAGGGGGAAAGGAACAGAGGGACAAGAGAAATAAGAAATGGAAGGAAAAAATGGAAACAAAGCTTTTGTAAATAGGGAGGGAGGAAGGGGTGGAAGGGAGGGGAGGGGAATGGGAAAAAAGAAGCAACAAGATATGTCATGCACAGGTACAAATCCCCTATGATGAATATTATCACTATGTACATATAAAATGTATCATTAAAATAAAATTAAAAAACGAAAAAAAACATTACCCTGTGCCGTGTGTATATGGTGTTATGTGAAGCATAAGTGATTTTGTGTGTAGAGTTGGGTCCCATTCCCAAGTTGTCTCATTATGAATATGGAAATATTTTAATACCCTAAAATTTCAGTCCAAAATCTGAACCACTTCTGGTCCCAAACATTCTGGATAATGTGGACTCTACCTGCAGTAGTTTTTCAAATATGTCTTTTAATTTTGCATCTTAACCATTTATTGGGTAAGCATGGAAATTTTCACCCTGGGAGGGAGTTCTTTGAACATTTTTTTTTTTTTTTTTATGGTGCCGGGGATCGAACTCAGGCCCTTGTGCTTGCAAGGCAAGCACTCTAATCACTGAGCTAAATCCCCAGCCCCTTCTTTGAACATTTTATGGGAATACTTCATTGATCAGGATAATGTGCACTGAAGGAATTCAGAGGGAAGCAAGCAAGAGCCACGTGGTTCAAATGATACTCCTACATTTTGTATCTATGAGTGATCCCATCTGCCCTCAGGGCCTGTTTCCTTTTGCTTTCGGCTTTACTGGGAAAACTCAGTGCACTTGCATTTCCTGGGTGCTTGTTCTTTGCATGGTATAGTGTTAATTATTGAGACCTCAGAGGGCAAGGGTTACTATACAACCCATAGAGGAAAGCAGACTTGTACAGAATGATTTTGTGGTTCTTTTTTTTTGGTGCCAGGGACCATACTCAGGGCCTTGTACTTTGGAGGCGAGCACTGTAACCACTGAGCTAAATCCAGCCCTGATGTTGTGGTTCTTGAGCCAAATACTGGCATGAATTAATTGGACATGTAGTAGTTTTGGGCAGGGTTTTTTTAGGTTTGGCCCTGTGGCTTGGTAGAGGGTCCATGAATGGATTTGGAATCCCCATGACCCTCTGGGACCACACAGAAAGCTGATGTTTAACTTCTGACCATCAGCCGGTCCGGGGGGTGCATGACCCCCCCAAGGTTAAAATGAGTGACTCAGACGAAGAACAAGGAACCCAAGGGATGTGGGGCAGGAGTCTAGTCCACGTGGAGATGCTCCTGGTGTAGTAAAGGGATCTGGAAACTCTGAATAACTATGACGAGTATATTCCAGAGCAAAATGGTAAGAACCCTTCTCCTTTACCCTCTGGTAGATTTCACATGTGAAGAATATCAAAGCAGATTGATATTTATTTGATAAAGCAGATTGTTTGATTTATTCTGATTGCCTGATGACATGCAGTCTGGAGCAAGTAAGCTTGTTTGTTTAATCTGTCTTCCTCCCCTGAGGTGGGCTTCACCACTGAATCAGAAGTTTCTAGCTGCAAGATTCTCATTTGATTTGTCTTCATAGCCTCCAAAGCGTCTAACATTGTTAGGAAGCCAGAAGAGCTAAAGGCCTGAATCTTTTCATTTAATTGTTCACATATGTTTTATGGCAAGGTAGAAGCAGACAAGTGTACCCTAAAACAAAACAACGAAACAAAAAAAACCTGCTTTCCCTTCCTGTATTTGAAACATGTCTGTGCCGGTTGTGGTTAAGCTTGACTGTTTCAACTCAATTGGCTTGGCAACCTATGAGGAGATCAATAAAGCACAGTTCCTGGTGTGCCTGGGTGGGTCATGGAGATGTGGCCTTGGGTTCTATGTGTGGTCCCGGGGTCCTTCCTGCTCTGCTTCCCAGCTGCCACAAATCTTTGCTCCACTCTATGCCCTTCTGCCATGTTTCTGCCTTGGAGCCAGCTGACCATGGACCAAATCTTTTGAAAACATGAGCCATTTAAAAATGCTCCTTCTTTAAGTTGTGGGAATTGGTGGGGCTGGGGATTTAGCTCAGTGGTTAGAGTGCTTGCCAAGGAAGTGCAAGGCCCTGAGTTTGACCCCCAGCACCAAAATAAATAAATAAATAAAAATAAATGGTGGGAATTGAGTGTTGTTTCCAGTGACAGGAAAGCTAATATTCTACTGAACTACAAGTCTAGCCTTTCTTTAAGTGAGTGAGAAAACTATAAGTCACCTTCTACCAGGCAGAATATGCTATGTATTTCATATAGAACATAGTTTTCCTCTATACTTTCTTAGACATGTACTTGTCACATTTTTACCTTCCTCATTGCTTAATTTTTAGAGCTCGTTTATGAATGTTCTCAGTACTAATGTGTAGGTCCCAATGACAATACTCCCTCTCCCAGACAGGACACATCTGTGTGTGATGGAGGAATGCATTGGCCTCATTAACTATGTTTTGGTTTTTTTTTTTTTTGTGATCCTCATATGGTCTCATAGCAGTTCTCTAGGTATCATATTTGCATAGTTTATATTCTTAAGGATATTACTCAAGGATAATTCCCAACATTTCTAGGTATTATTCTTGTCAGCTTACTGACCCAAGACCTTGGGACCCAAACTTGGTGTTATTCAGTCAGAAGAGCCTGCAGTGGGAGAGCAGGACAGGGCTTTGGCTGACCTGTCAATCAGCTTCTTCCTTTTCCCTTTTTGGAATTCACTTTGTTAAATCTCTTATCCCGTTCACTTAGATCTAATTAACATTTTTAATTGATGTGTAGTTTTGGAATCCATTTATTAGATTTTGGAGGTGTCTCTGGTAGCACCGAATGCTTAATGAGCAGAGTGATTATGTTACAGTGAAATGATTATGTGCATATCCACTGAATTAGCAAATGGGGTTAAATGATGGCTTCTCGGAGACCTTCTGAGAAGGTGGCTACTGCCTGTCTCCTCTATGTGATACTGACATCGACAGTTGTGAATTGGGGGTTTTGAGGAAAGAAATGTGTTTTGTTCTTTAATAATATTGTACATGCATTTTTAAGCAGAATGAGAGTCTGTGAGTAAACTGAGATTCTGCCCCTTTAACCTTAGTGTGGGGGTCTGGCTATGCAGGACAGCTGGAAGGCAGTGACACTGACCAGAGAGACTGAGCTGTGGATCAGGTTCCACTTCTTGTTCCAACGGGTGGCCCTTGCACCCAGAGTCCAGGGTGAGGGGGCACCCATCCCTTGGAGCCGAACTGCCCCAAGCAGAGGTGGAGGCCCAAGGTATTTAAAGGCTTCTGATTGGAGGTGCAGGTCACCAGGCCCCAGGGTGCGCTGTCCCCGTCCCCATTCCACCACGGGCTTCTCTCCTGCTTCTGCCTCCAGTGGTGTGGTTGGGATTCCATGTGTCCACAACTCCTCTTCCCACCGAGGGATTCTTCCAGAAAGGTCAGCCTGATTGGCTCCAGCCTCATTTGCCCTGGCCCCATAGGCCATTAGGCACCCAATGAGCTGGCTTGGTGGGGCCAGGTGACTCTTTCTACCAATCAGCGGGCAGTGTGGCCACTTGGCCTTGGCCAGCCCTCACTTCCTTGGGAGACTGTGTCCTTGGCTTTGTGCTTCTCCTCCTGGCAGTGCTTGCCAGCTCGTGGGTTCTCAGTGCTGGGCCTGCCCCTCGGAACTTACGGGTAAGCCTGTTATTCTAAAATGGCTTTAGGTTTATGGGAAAGTAAGGGTTAGGGTTAAAGTTGATATAAACGAGTTCCTGGACCCCCTCCCCCAGCATCCCCCCACACTGTCTCTCTGTTACAGTGGCACATTTGTAAAAACTAGGAAATTAGTGTGGGCACATTCTTGTGCCCTTGACTTGTGGCCCTTGTATAGGTTTTCACCAACCTCTCCACGCGTGCCTTTTTCTGTTCCAAGATCAAATCCATTTAGCTTGGAGGAGGAAAGATCACACTGATGCACGCACACGTGTGCCCACACGTGCATATATGCACACACAGGCACACACCACGACCACCGTTACCGCCACAGAACACCTCCCGTTCACACGCAGCACCTCCTCTGGCCAGGTTCCTTTTCAGTGGGAGCTGCTTTCTTGCCTTCCCTCCGGCCTGCAGAGCTGTGGGAGGTGTCTGCGGCTGGAGCAGCAGCCCAGGCTGCTCTCCACAGCAGGGTCCCTACCTCTGAGCCCCATACCTGTTCCTCCTGCTGCAGCCGTACTTGTGGGTGTCCCTTCCCCTGCCTTTGTGTTTGTTTCGTGCTTCTTTGCATCGCAGAAAGAACGTATCCCGCCATACTGATTTCTAAAGACCATTTCTCTGTGACTGGCACCCCTTTTTAATTGCAGGCAGGCAGTAGGTTTACCCTATGTACTCTGTTCCTTTTAGATCTTGTGCACATTGGAGTCATGTAAAATTTTACTAATTTTCATTCTGATATTTCATCAAATAACCTAATTCCAGATTTTCCAAGAATCTTGATATTTGTCTTTGTCATTTCAGAAACTCCTCTTTGGATCTCCTAGCAGGTCTCAGAGCACCTTGGTGTATATGCTATATGTGACTACGTCCTGAGACACATTTTCTGGTCAGTTCTACCCTTAGCCAATAGAACGGGTAACTTTTTGTTTGTTTGTTTGCTAAGGAAGCCTTGAAAGGACTGTTTGCAGTGTCACCCAGCGCTAGGAATGGGCCATTCCCTTGGGTTGACTATTGATGGTGTGTTAGCTTTGTCTGCGGTACGCAGATTCTCAGGAGGTACATCGGGAGCCTGTGGTAGATTGAGTTAGTTCTGGGCTGTGTGTTTCTCCAGCTGCTGCCTTGGTGTTTATAAATGGCAGAGTGTTTTGCAATGTGAGAGTCTTCATAGGGAACTGGAGAGGTGACTCCCCCCTTGCTGCTGAGTGACTTTGGAAATGGAGCTCTACCCTGTACCCAGGTGTGTACACTGGTAGTAGTTCACCTCCTGTGCTTTGAAGCTCAAGAAACTGGAGCCTGGGGAGGTGCCAGTGACCTGCTGCAGGCTATTCCTTTGTGTGAATGCCAGAACTGGAACATTTGAGTATCAGGCCTGCTCTCCACAACCAGTTTTAGCTTTTTTGAAAAAATGAAAGAACCAAGAAATGAACCCTTTCCTGTCCTACCTGTCTGTTCACTCTTTGATTCTGAAAATGTGTGGAGCAGCCCTGAACACAACGCTAAGATGATGCCGTCTCTAGACTTTCCAACATGAGTACTTGCTCCTGGCAGCAGCTCGGTGGTACAGGAATTATTTATTACCCTTCTCAGATGAGATAGAAATCTGAGAAGGGTGCACGGCTGCCCCAGGGGCCACACAAGCCTCCAAGGTGTACCAGGGCCACGCTTCAGAGTGTCCTCATGAGGAGATGGGTGCTGGAGTCCCCTAGACCAGAGTGTCTGTGCCTCTCAGGTGGGGTGAGCTGCGTCGGGCTTTCTCCTTGTGGAGCAGACACAGAAACCCACAGTGGTGTCAGGCGATGATGTGCTGCCCTGTGTCCTAGGACCTCCCATGCATGCCTGGGGCATGTTCTTGAGTTTCACGAGCACCCTCACATGTGGCCTGGTCTGGCCTTGTCCGTGGCTCTTTGTTTGGATAAATCCCTGTCTCCTTCCAGGACAGTCTGAATTTCTCTGTCAGTTGAGAGTTCTGAAAGCTTCCTGGACTGGCCAAACCATCATAAGACACTTCCCCTTCCTGCTTCCCCCACTGCAGAAGAGCAGTTGCTGATCCCTGATCACGAAGACACATTTACCACACGGAAACCTGGGGTGCCCGCGTAGGAAACACAGGCGGATTTTCAGGCAGTGCATGGAGATGTAACAGTGTGGCTGCAACACTGGGGAGTCCCGGCTGGTCTGGTTCCCTCAGAGGTGGGCTGGATGGGGGCTGTGAACCTCTGCTCAGCCTTAGGCCCCACTCCATCCTCGGCCGCTGGTGCTTCCCACGCTTGCTCCCTCCAAGGCACCCACAGCTGCCGCCTCCTCACCTCTGGAAGCAGCTTCCTCCCTGGTAGGCCTCTGCCTGGGGTCGCTCAGCTGGGGTGTTGTGACATGCTCAGGAAGGCATTTGCCAAGACCAGCGAGGCAGTGTCCAGAAAACTGGGCAGATGTTTGTCAGTGAGGCCAGTTGCTAGGCAACAGTGGCCTCGTCAACAATAGAGAGTGAATTTCCTTATTTATTTCCACTTGCAAATGTGAAAAGAGTTGTAGGTGCCTGGGAATATACCCACACTACAGCTCCAGCAGCCTGACTGAAATGTGGAAACTACTCACCAGTTCGTATATTTTTCCCCCTTGCTGGGGCTGAGTTTTGCTGTGGAGATGACAAGATGTGAACAGGGTGAAGTCCTGCTGGGTATTCCGGGTGACATCCAGCGTATCCTCCCGATGACTTGAATTTCTCTCCCACCGTGAGTTGAAAGGTGCTTGTTTTCCCGTATACTGGCTGGGTGGTGGAATACTTTTGCAGGGACATGGTATCAGGAAGACGGTGTTTTCCCAATTGATGTGAGTAGAATCCTATGTGAAGAGGAGTTTGAAAGGATGAGAGAAAAGTGAAGAGAGCTGCGTTTGTTTTTGAGGTAAACCAGATAAAGAATCTTGTCTTTAATGTTTGATCCGGAGACAACAGAACCATCTCAGGACATCACCTCTATGTGAGCAGTGGAAGGTGCTGAGTTGCAGGCCTCACTGGTGGACTTCACAGAATGCTGGGCTGGGGCCCTGTGCCCTGGGTACTGGCCCTGGATTTCCTTCCCCTGTGGGAGAGGAGCCTGGGCTGGGCCAGGACAGGACAGCTGAGGACACGCCTGGGTCACCTGCATTCACGAGGCACAGGGCTATTGGCAGGAAGATGTCTTTTGGAGAGAGTGTTTTTAGATTGTGTTTTTACAGCCTGGCTTGGTGCAGTCATCACTTGGTGGTTTGTCTCTTGGACCACAGAAGCAGAGTGGGCCACTGTGCCTTTAATTTAAGAGCATCTGGTCTGTCCCTTTGGAGGTGCCCAGTCTGCCAGTATGGACACAGCTGCTCCCTGCTGTGAGACCCCCCCGGGCTCCTCCTGGCCGCTCTGTGCCCTGTGTAATTCAGTGCTGTGGCTGTCAGGAGTGTATTCACACCGTTTTCAGGGCAGTGTTTTGTCCCTCAGTCACTGGGACATCTGCTTTGTATTTAACTCTGTGTCATATGGCCTGTGTTTTACATTCCCAGGGTAAATTTAGCTTCGAAAGAGGGCAGGCCCTGTCTGTGTCCTTGAATTGGTTCTAGTGTTGACAGCGTCGTTACTGAGCCTCCAGCTTTGCTCATGGAAATGAAGGTGACTGGAGTGTTTATGCCAGTCACTTTCCTTAGCATCCCGACATCAGTCCTAGGGGCAAGCACTGCCTGCAGATGCAGAAGCTGGGTGCAGAGAGACTGAGGAGTTGTGTGAGGCCACACAGCAGGAGGAGGCAGAGCCTGGGTATAGACCCAGGAGGAAGGCTGAGCTGCTCCTTGCCTGTTCACTCACCACTGTGCTGGAAGCCCAGTGCAAGTTCAGCTGTGAAAAACTCAGCAGCAGGGCCACCTACCCAGACCTAACTTAGAACTGATCATGTTCAACATTTCCAACAACTGCAGAAGCAAAGCAGCGTTGCTGGGTTTTTATGGAAGGCATGAGGGAGATAAAGATGCTGCCCCTCTCTGGCTGCTCTCTGAGTGCCTACAGCAGAAAAGCGTTTGCTTTCCTGGACCTTTGGAAAGCAGCTGGCAGTTAGTCTGCCGTCTTTTCCTTTGTTTAGTAAAATAAACTGAAAATACCTTTAAAGTGCTCTTTTCAGTGAAAAATAGAAACTTCCTTCAAGGGAGGAGGCAGCCTGGCTGCCCAGCATCTCCACCTTCCCCTGGGGGACACAGGATTCAGCGCTCTAAGGGAGGCTGTCATGCCTGGGGCCTGGGACCCAAATCTTAGGTTTCTCCTGGCCTGGAAAGTGCTGCTCGATCTCCAGATAGAGGATCCTCAGGTGTCCCGAGGAGGAGAGATGTCAGGTCTGGCCTAGGGGTAAGTGTCACCTGGCTCCTGGCCCTTCTGATTCCTCATGCCAGCCAGCAGGTGGGCAGGAGGGGAGCTGGCATTCTGTCCTTGTGTGTCCCTGCCCCCTCTCTTGGAGAGCCTGACCATCTCATCAATTATAATTTCTCCTTGAAGGATTAATAACAGGATAAAAAGCCTGGTGTTATTTGCATCACTTTCCTCCATTTTAAGATTTACCCAAGTCAATTTGATATATTGTTAGTAATCAAAGTTGAGCTTGAAAGCTGGACAGTGTAGCTTTTGTGTTTGCACCGTGGTCTGCTTCCATCCAGAGCTCCCAGCAGCTGTGTCTTTGCGGGGTGCAGTGATGGATGCAGTGGTGAACGGCTGATGGGGCTGAGGGATGTGGGGTGGGCACAGTCTGCAGAGTCTTGCGAGGTGGTGCAGCTCTGTGTGCAGAGCGGCCCTGTGTTTCTGGCAGATCTGTCCGTGGTTTTTGCGGAACAACTCAGAGGAGAGGAATGCCCCATGCTTTTTACCTGGTCAGTGTCTGCTTCAGAGTGTCTTGTCCTCTGTTGGTGGGGAGGTCCGACAGACACTGTGGGGATCATCCTTCCCCCGACTGTCATGCTGTGTGGCACCTTTGTAGGTTGTTTGTATGGCTTGTAGTTGTCCACAGCGACGTTCCTGTCCCCTGCAGGACTGTGCAACACTGGGTGAGAGGACTTTGATGTTGGTGAATTCCCAGCTCCAGTTGTGCCTAATTATGTTGTGGTGATTAGTGTGGATTTTTCTTATTGTCTTACTCCCACAGTCCATGTGCAATTGAAATCACCTGCAAATTGTTAAGAAAAACCACTTCCTAGGTGTCTGGTGGCTCTGTCCCTTTTCTAGCGAAGGACCTGCACTGTGGAATGGTGACACGGGTGGGTGTCACCACCTGGGCCTACATAAACTGTTTGTAGGGAGTGTCCGATTCAGGAAGCATTGGAGGAAACTCTTGTGGTGTGCAGAGTGCCATGCTCTACTTGTTGAGAAAATGGAAAGAGTGTGGTGGCACTTTGCCACTTGATGCAGACATTTTTGTGGGGAGATAGTGTCAGGTATTTTTAGTACTTGCTTTAGTACAGCAGTTACCAAATCTTTTCTGTAATGGGTAGTGAGCAAACATCTCAGGCTTTGAGGACCACCTGTCATCTACCTCACTGCTGGAGCAGAAAGTCACCATAAAGGATGTGTCATGAACAGGGTCCAGGAGGAGTGGCTGCAGGTGGGGCAGGGTCCTGTGTGTGCCACCAGCAGGGTGGAGAAAGGAGAGTGGCAGCAATGCCCCTGGAGGGGCACAGGTCAGGAGATGCTTGGAGAAGTGAGTTGAAGGTCATTCCTGATGCTGAGAGCAAGGGGTTGCTGTGAGCTAGAGAAGGCGGTGGTAGCTGGTGGCTCCATGGCTGGGGGGGGGGTCGCTGCAGGGCCCAGGGGCCCAGTGGAAGCGTGGGTAGCTCAGCTGTGCACACCCCCACATATTCTGGTTACAGGAAAGGGCATCAGTTATGAAATGGTGCATTCAGGGCTATAACCAGGGGCTCTGTGGAGTTCTGTTCCTTGGCAGCCGAGGTGGGGCCAGCAGGGTAAGAGCTAGCCCCTTCCCAGAGTCTAACCAGGGGGACCAGCCTGGGGGCGGACAGTTAGATGGGAGTGGTGTCCAGCCTGGGGGTCCAACCTGGAAGACTAGCCTGGGGGGGATGGGCACATCACTGTGGCCAAGGTATGGCTCAAGAGGAAAGCATTTGACGTATGTACAGTGCAGGCTGGGGTGATGAAGCCATTTACCCAGACTCCACTGCCAGGTAAGGGGACAGGTGGGCAAGTACGTTTCCTGTTGCACACTGACTTCCAGGGGCTCACAGTTCAGGTCCCAGTGTGGAGGCGTGCAGCACCAGATAGGCAAAGCTCCTCCAGGGCTATTTGGATCTGTGCTTTTGAAACTTGCATTATTGCTGGTGTTACAGCAGAAGACCCCTCTGCTTGTTGAAAACTGCTGAAAATAGTGCTTTTCTAGCTGATGAAGGAGGCCCCTGTGCCACTCCTCAGACCTCCCCTCCCTATGCCCAGCCCTGCAGGCACCTCAGGGGACACAGCAGGAGAAACATGCCTGTCCACCAGCACTGACATTCTACAGATGAGGCAGTGGACAGCAGGGTTGGTTCCTGGTGGACTCAGGGTCCCTGGGCCTCCTGCATGCGCACTTTGATCTGGTGGCTCAGACTTTCTCATTCCTCAGGACGCTATCTGCACCAGAGGGTAGCCCAGTGTTGCCCCTTGGGCTGTGAGATGTCTCTTGTGGTGGCTGGCTTTCTGAAAAGTGATTTCAGATGCTTGGACACAAAAAGCAGGAAAGTAAGTTTTTAAAAATCATTTCAGCAGGCATCATTTTCAAAATGTAGAGTGTTTATAGCCCATGTTACAGACTGGAGACGTCAACGTCCCGATTAGTGAGAGGAAGTGCTCTGTCATGGTGGGAATTTGATTTTCATCAGGTGGCGTACAGCACAGCTGGATTGGATCAAGTGCTCTGCGTGGATACTTGGTGCGCTCTGCGCTGTGTGGACCTTAAGCTGGGAACAGGGTGGATGGTGTGAGAGGTGAGAGCGGCTGTGACTAAACACATGGGAGGCACTGCAGACATGAATCCCAGCCAGGGAAGGCCTGTGTCCTGAACTGTGTTCCTTAAGGGCTTTAGTTTTTAAATCTGAAAGCTTATTTTTGTACCTGAGCTGTCCAGTGCCACCATTCATGGAGGGCACAGCAATGACAGGAGAAGACGCTGGGTGACTTCATTCCCCTGTGACATTGTAGAGCTCCTGCCAAGGGCCCTGCTCCTGTGAATTTCCAGTTTCTGACTTTGTTCTGGTGAGATTCCTCAAGATCCTCAGCTAGAGATTTTGCAGACACATTTTTAGAAGCAAGGGGAGGGAAAATGAGATGACTTTTTAAAGGAACCCTAGTATTTTGGCTGAAAAGGAAAGCATTTTAAAAATCTATTTGCAGGTGGCAAATGGTTAAAAAAAAAAAAAAAGGACAAATTTGGGAGACAGGTTAGGTGACCCGGAAGTGGGAGGTGGTCAGACTTCTGAGCAGTGGCAGCTGGACGGGGCTGGGGAGGAGTGCGCATCGCTCTGCTTGACCTGGCTGTGTGAAGAGCCATCGGTTCTGTTCTGGGAACCCATACTTCCTGAGACTGGTCTGGCCCAGCCCATTTGCTCCCGATGTTGGCAGCCGTGTCAGTGGGTTTTCTGGAAAGTGCTTCGCCCCGTAGGCAGCCTCAGACCATGTGTGGGGAAGCTCTGTCCTCGTTCTATTTTCCTGAACACTTGCTGTTTCGGGTTTTGGATTCTCATTTGGCCTGGACTTCTGATAAAGTGTTTAAAAATAGCCTTTCTTGCCGTGGGCCACTGGCCTTCTGAATCAACTCTTCCTCCGCAAGTGCTGCTTCCTGTCTGTCATCGCGGGCTCCCTGCGTGGAGTGTCTCAGTGTTTGGAAGGTTTCTCTCATTCCCCTCCACCTCCTGGGGTGCATGGTCGTGTCAGAGCAATGTGTCCCTTTTGCAGGACTTCTGGAAACAGACCCTCGAAGTTCCACAGACCTCACCCCCATCAGGTCCCTGTACCAGTTGCTGTGGCTCCCCACTTGCTGTAGGATGGCAGAGGGCCTGCGGCAGCTGGTGCCCTGGAACATGGGATACCTGTGGGTCAGGTGGAGGGTGGGGGAGAAGGGCCGGCGATGTGTACCCAGCTCTTCTCCTGTCCTCAGGCCTGCTCTGTCCTACACTGCATTTCCTCGTCCCTTAGTGCTCCTGGCAAAGGCCAGGGACATCCTGTCTGTGAAAGTGACGTGGGACTCAGTATCTGTGTGGGCACGAGTGCTGCTGGCCCTGGCTGGTGTTGGTGCCTGGCAGTCAGCCCCTTGTAAGAGCCACGGCAAACCTTAGGGGCACCCAGTGCTTGGGGTTCAGTGTTTGCCTGTGCCGTCTTGATGTCCTTACCCTTCTCTTTGGACTGTTTCTTGTGAGGCGTGCTGGATGATGGACAGTGTGGCCCCATGTTCTTGTGGTGCTGCTGCACGAGGACTGGGTACAAAAGGCTCAGCAGTCGAGGAGCTCTTGGAACAAGTCCTTTCCTGCTTTTGGCATCAAGACCCCCACTGCTATGCTTTGCCTCAGTGAGGAAGGAGGCTGGGGGACTCGGCTGCAGCTGGCTTGTCCTTGGTCGGCCATAGGGGTCTGGCATGTGCCGCTGGGCCAAGCTCCTGTCAGAGCGGTGGCCCTCAGGGCTCTGCAGGTGTCCAGGAGCTGCCCACTGTGGGCCCTCAGGGTGTCCATGTGCAGCATCCTTGGAGCCCCTCCAGACTCTGGGGACAGCCAGTCAGGGACCCGGGAGTGTGGATAGCAGAGGCAGCATATGTCATTCGCAGAGACGGGAACCTGAGAGGTCATAGGTGTGCCTGGCTGGGACGCTTACGGCTCTGAGGACAAGCTCCCTACAGTGCCACACAGGAAGTGCTTTGGACATGGGTGTGACAACCCGGACCTGAAAGTTGGGGAGCTGGCACGTGTGTGTAGGGGCTTGTGGGCTCGAGGATGCTGCCCACCTTGGCCAAGGACACTCGAGCTCAATATTCAGGTCGTAGCCACGAAATGCTGAAGGTGGGACCTGCACAACTGATGCCCCTGTGAGACCATGACTCTCGTGGTTTGGAGGCCAGAATCCAGGACCAGGACTCACAGAGCTTGCTCCTGGGAAGACTCCCTGGTCTGCTGGCAGCTGCCCTTGTCCTTGCATGGTGGACAGAGAGGCAGTTTCTTTGGAGTCTCTTCCATCCCATTCCCAAGCCTCTGTCCTCATGATCTGAGCAACTGTGAACGCCCCCTCCTGATGTCACACAGTCAGGGTATCAGCCCAGTGATGTGTGTCCCAGGACAGGTGGCAGTGTCTTAAGGTGCGTTTGGTCACAGCTGAGGGATGGGTGCAGACCTGGCATGTGGCTGATTATTTCACAATGCATCGAGCTTATGTCATCACAGGGGACGTATCACCAGTGTTAGGAAGCTTGGGGTCGCTACCCAGGTGAGATGGAGGGTGCTGCATATTGTCCTCAGGCATGCTGCTGGTTGGCATGGACTGTGTCTGGGCCAGAGGAGAAGAGTGGGGCATAGACTCCAAGGAAGACATGGGGGGACTGCCCCACAAGGGAATCAGGTTTGCAGAATGGCCTCCTGGGTGCAGCCATGGGAGAGCATGCAGCCCCACAGCAGAATACAACTCTGCATCTCCTCTCCAAGATGCCTCACCAGGGGCTTGTGATTCTGGCATCTGTCAGTTGTTCTGCTCTTCCCTCCCCATCTCTGCCTGCTCCTGCACCCATCCCAGTCCCTGAATAGGGTCTACCTTCAGTTTCTGCTGTGTTTCCTGTGTCCTATTTGGTTGTGGCCTCAACCTGCCCCAGCCTGTGTGCACAACCTATAGGGCTCTGGCATAGCCTGGCCATTCCAGGCACTGAGATGCCACCATCTCCCCATGGGAATGCTGGGAATGTTACAGGGTCCCCACTCTGTTGCTTCCTTGACCCCATGCAGCCTTCTCCTTGACCAGGGCTCACAGGGCAGCCTGAGCGAGCACTCAGTGTATGGGGCTCTCTGCTTGGCAGCAGGACCCAGGCCTTCCCTGTGTGACCTCCCGGCCTGGGTTCTCTGATGTTCGGTGCCCTCTCCCTTGGGTGGGAGGAAGTACTTGCTGTGGACTGGGCCTGTGCAACCTGGTCAGAGAATGCCTGGCCTACCACGTGGTGCCCTGGGCCAAGGAAGCTAGGGGACCAGGGATGATGGCCTGTCAGTCCCGGGCAGTGGAGGGACCAGGTGTGAATGGAGTCTGTGGTCCTTCTCATTACCTGGCCGGTGTTGGTACTACACTTACACCGTCTCCACCACCCTCTCTCAGATGCTAGGCACATTTCCTGGACAAGGTTTTACTCCCCCCACCCCTGCACTTAGAAGCTCCTTATGCAACATGGAAACTCCGTGGCCTCAACTTGAAGCCCTTCACAGGCAGCTCCCTCCTTGCTCAGCACCCGGGCCTTACACACTGAGTCTCGGGCACTGGGAGGACCACGCTGACTGTAAGCATCCCCCTCCTGCCATGTGTGAGCACTCCTGCCTCTGTTGCTTGCTGAGTCCTGGCCCTAGGCCTATGCTACAGCTGACTGGTCCCACCTCTTCCCAGAGGCTGCTTTAGTCCTAAGAGTCCCCCCTCCTTTAGGGTGTCTGTGCATCTGAGCTCTATGGAATACGTGTCCAGCCCCCATTTACTTGTCCAGCATTGCAGTGGCTGCCCCTGGACACAGCCGTGGAGATGGAGATCTGAACACTAGCACAGAGTAGCTAAGGAGCACAGACACACATGCTGCTTAGCACCTCTCTCCATGCCCATGACCTCCTGCCTGTGCTCGTACTCCCTGCTCCACCAGGTCTTCTGATGGGTAAGAAGTCAGCACTGGCCAGGGCACAGCGTCAAAGAAGAGTTTGGTTGAGAAGATGATCTTTCAACGAGTGTCAATTGTTGACATGGCTAGAGGAAACTCAGACATGCGTCATCGAGGCCACACCTGGACTTCCTTGGAGCCTGCTGGGCGAGTAGGGTACCAGCGTGTGGCTTTCCTGGGCTGGGAGGAGCAGTGTACCCAGCCACAGCCATTGTGGAGAGGTCTGTTGACAGCGATTCACTGTTGTGAACTATGATGGTTATTTTTAGGTGACTTTGGTCTACGATAATTGTTAGAGGAAGCTGTGTCTGATTAAATGAAGAATTTGTCTCTAATTTGTGTCAGTTTAAAGATGCCTTCTCCGTTCTCTTTGTCTCTGGGGGAGACGAGCAGGTTGCCATGGTGATGGCATAAGGAGATGACAGGCGGGAAAGCTTAGCAGTTTCGATTTTGGAAACACTTGTGATTTGGGCGATTGTATGTGGCAGAGCCATCTGCCTTTGGAGGACACGCATTGCGGCATTTTGCTGTGGAGTGTGTTTCCACGAGGAATGCAGCTTGGGTTGCTTTGCCATTTGTGTATTGTTAGGATGTTGAGATTGTTGGTGTTAAAGAAGCAGCACTGGCAGGTGATGAGGTTGTTTCCAGCCATGCGCTTGCTGTGTGATGTTGTGTGCCACCAGAGAATTTGGAAATCCGTCTTCACTTGGAAATGGAACATTTTTATAGGGGGACTTGTCTGAGCCTAAGCTGAGCGTTTCTTGTTATGAACAGGTAAGTTCACCTGCACTCTGGTTAATGACAGCTCTTGATCAGTTTAAACAGCACTGTTTACTTCCTCCTTTTTTATTAAACTATATTCAATTTGGGGACCAATTTAAATGGACAGCTGGCTGTTCTCTTTTTCTGTTTTCCCAGGCCTCAGTTAATTTTGCTTTAATTTGGATTCTGGTAGTCACATGCAGTTGAGAATTGTCCCTCCGTTTTACAATTCTGATGAGATTTTTGAAAGGAAAAAAAAAAACCCTTCAGCTTGAGACTTACTAAATTTGACAGTTCCATGCACGTGCACCGAATGCCTGAGCCAGGCGCTGTGCAGACCACCGAGGCTGGTTCTGTGGAGACATCATGTGATGTCCTCTAGCAAGAGAACCCCTTGAGCAGAGTTTTGTTTTGCTCATGCTTCTCCTTGTTCTGCAGCATCAGGGATGAACCCAGGGCCTCACATGTACTAGGCAAGTGCTCAACATGGAGCAGTGCAGCAGGTGGACATGGAGTGGCTGCTGCTCTTAGGTCGTCTGCACCCAGAGCGGGGCCGCCCCTTCTTTGAACCTGGGCACAAGAATCTGATTTGTGGGACACAACAGGGTGACTTGGCTGGTTTCTGAGCCTGTCCCTGGGATCCTGCCACCCTGTGAGGATGTGCACGGCCCACAGAAAGGCTGAGAGAGGGTGAATGGCAGCACCCAGGTGCCTGTCTTGGCCAGGCCCAGATACATGGCTCCTCCAGCCCTGATGGAACCGCCCGCTGTCCTCATGTGGGGCTGAGCCAAGATTCCTGCCAAGCACTGCACAAGCCTGACATTCCTGGGTCACTGCCTGGTCTCCGGCTCTGGCCGCAAGTGCGTGACCCTGATCCCCAGGGTCTGCTTGTTGCAGTTCACATCTAGAAGGCCCCGGAGAAGCCGCATGTGTTCAGAGGGCCTTTCAGCAGGTGACTGGATCATGGTGCTGCCGTGCTTCTCAGCAGCTCAGCCCACTGGTGAGTTCATACTGGAGTGGGAGGGGCCCAAGTGGGCAGGTTGTGGGAGGTAGCCACCTGAGCCCCTCCCACTCTAGTGCACGTTCTGGGGGGTGCATCTCTTGCCCTGGCTCCGCTCTCTCCCTCTGGTCGCAGCTGCTGTGAAGTGAGCCGTTCCCCACCCTGCCCATCCGCCATAGTATTCCTTGGAGCCAGCCCACTGTGGATGGAAACCTCAAAAACTCTGAGCCCAACAAACTCTTCTTTAGATTTTGGGTGTCAGGTGTTCTGTCCCGGGTACAAGAAAGTGATGAATATGCTGCTTAACCAGTTTCTTTCTCCAGCGTGAGATTTATAGCCAGGATTGAGCAACGGACTCACTCTTACTCCTACGATGAGGAGGCGGTCACGGTGGCCTCCCAAGTCCCTGCACTTTTAGGATTGAGCCTCATGGCAGGTTTTTCCCCAGTCGGGACCTGCTGCTTCCTGTGTATTTGGTGGCAAGGTCAGTGCACCAGCAGGATGCCTGAGATGGGACTGAGGCCAAGACCTGGAAGGCACCAGTGAGGAGGATGTTGAGCCGGCATCTGTGGGGAGAAGTGGTTTAATATCACAGAGCTGCAGGTCATTGGATAGATACGGCGTTAGCTCAGCTGTGGCTGTGTGGCCCTTCAGTGTGGACCATGGGTGCCCTTCACTGCACTGCTTACTGTGGAGCTGCGAGGCCTACCATCCCCGCCTGATCATCCATGCTACGCTGGAGCCTTACTGTGCCCAGCTTCCCGGAGGCTCCAAGCATCCTGTGTCTGAGAGCAGAGGTTTCAGCAGGGAGAGCCGGAAAATAGCCAGCCACGCTGCAAGGAGTAAACCTCAGCTATTTTACCTGGATGGAGAAGCCAGTGTCCCTGCCTCCCGACCTGTATCCCTCCCCTGTGTGTCCCCGGGAAAGAGACTGGTTCTTTGTTTCCCTTTGTACATTCTTGGTGCCAGGCCTCTTGGCCACATTTTCAGGTTCTTGGCAGGCTGGTGCCCCATGATCAGCACAGGGTGGGGAAGCTGCAGCTGGGTGGATTAGGGCAGAACCTCAGATTGGCCTGCTTCCCCCAGACCTGCTCTAAACTTCTCCCTGGGGCTCAGACTGGCTGTGCTTTCCTAGCCCAGGCAGAGCTAGCTGGGAACTGCCATCTTCTCCTCATCACCATCTATGGCTACAGCATAGATGGGTCCTGGGCTTGTCTTCCCTACACCTGGCACCCAGGCCTGGAGCCCCTGGAGAACTCTGGACTGGGCCTTTTCCAGAGGTTGCAGTGGGGTGAGCTTCCCTAGGAGAGGCTGGCCTGCTCCAGGATGACTGGCGGATGGGAACTGTAGACTGTGCCACATGCCTGTCCTCAGTGGTAGGCTGTGCTTGCTGTGATGGGACAAGGAGCTCAGCAAGTGGGGCCATAGCCAGAGGAAGGGATGCTGGTGACAATGTGAGGTCAGATGGAGCTTTTGGAAACTAAGTTGAGAGAAAAAAAAGAGTTTCACTCTCCTTTTCTGTTGTAAAAACTCTCTACCAGCTTCCTGGCTTTCTAAGGCAGGAGACAAAATCTGGTTTGAATGAGGTGTGGTCACTGTGGCAAGACACAAAGGGGCACTGTCTGGAAGTCCCTGGCTCTGTCTTGGTGGCTGAGAGGAAGTGTAGACTCATCTTCCTTACTGCAAGTGGACCCTGTGTTTGGGGTGCTGGCCTTTGAGTGGGTGAGCTGTTTGGGGACAGCGTGAGGGAGGATGCCACGCTGAGTGGAGGTGACTGCAGCCCTGTGCTGTTCTGCCTACTGTGTGTTGGGAAAAACAGGAGCAGAAGAAGGTGCAGCCCATGTGTCTGACACAGGACTCAGCAGCAGCCTTCATTTCCAGTTCCCAGTGCAGCCACCACACCCTCCCAGCGCAGCCACCACACCCTCCCAGCCAAATGCACCACAGGAGCAGGTCCTCCTGGCTGGTGGGGATGAGAGGGGTTGCTGACCCTAGATAGTGAGGGTGAGTGGAGTGTACTGACCCTTGAATGGTGAGGGTAAATGAGGTTCTTTACCCTGGACTCTGACTACTCTTTGGTGTCTTGTTCTCTAAATGAAAATGGAGATAATTCCTTCCTAGGGCTCTGATGACATGAACTGTTTGGTGCTCCTTTGCCTTGATAAAAATAAATATGAGGTAATTTATCAAAAAAGAAGAAAAACCATGTGGAAAAAACCCCCATGAACAGTGCAATTAGAAATACATGGATGGGGAAGATCAGACCCAGGAGATGAGTGGATGGCTTGGGGCGGCAGGGAAGAGCAGGGCTGGGAAAGGCCACAGGCCTCATGGGAACCCTCAGCCAGGGAACAGGATCAGGAGTCTTGAGGCCTCAGATGCCATCAACCCCAGAGACAAGAGTCCTGTGGGAGCCCAGGGACAAACAGGCTATTCTGCTTTCTTCCCAAGGGATCCCAGGGACCCTGGGTGGGGTGGGAGGGGAACAGGAACAAGAGGATGGGACCCACGAAGGCCATGTGGATTCCTGTGTCACACCTGGCTCAGTGGGCCTGGGTCACAGTTGAAATAAGAGGCTGGATCCCAGAACCAGTGCCCTTAACCATGGGTGGTGTTCTTAGACCAAGAGTTTGTTCTGCCTGTGAGCCAGAGCCTCAAGTATGCATGTGTGTATGCGTGTATATATGGGTGTGCTGTGGCACGTGCGTGTGTACATGTGCATGCCTATGTGTGAGCATGTGTATGAACGTGCCCCTGTACCTGTGTGTGTTCGTGCCCATGTGTGCACATGTATGCCCATGTGTGCATTTGTGTGCCCCAGGTGCATGCTCCCATCCATGTGTGTGTGCCTGCCTGTGTATGCATGTGTATGCACATGTGTTTGTCCCTGTACATGCGTACATCCCCATGTGCGTGCCCTTGTGTGTGTGCAGGCCCACATATATGCCCGTGTGTGTGCACACCCTTGTGTGTGCCTGTGTTCAGAGCAACACGTTCAAGTTCTGGGGATACCTCAGGACCC
Source organism: Hystrix cristata (assembly GCA_004026905.1). Classification (NCBI taxonomy): domain Eukaryota; kingdom Metazoa; phylum Chordata; class Mammalia; order Rodentia; family Hystricidae; genus Hystrix; species Hystrix cristata. The sequence continues at coordinate 145,292 of PVJO010001665.1, read as the reverse complement.
AGGGGTTCATAACAGACAGATGCCAGGTCCCCTCAGAGTTTCCATGCCGCAGGCCTGGGGCCTGAGCACCTGGTTCCACCCAGTTCCCAGGAGCCCTGCAGCCCCTGTGGTGTAAATGCCTGCTCTCCTCTGTGCTGCCCTCCCTACTACCCCTGGCTGCTGAATCACGTGTTGACTGGAGCCAGAGCTTCAGGCCTCTGCTTCCAGTGGGAGCCTCTGCTGGGTCACCAAGGGGCATCGACTGGGGTTCCCCATAGCATGGCTTTGATGCAGCTCTCCAGACCTGGCCCTTGAGCTCTCAGAGCAGCCACCTGTTGCCTTTTTTCATCCTCTGCACAGTGCTGTGGGCACCAGATATCTGATGTAACCCCGGGTGGACAGGGAGGTAGCAGTTGGGGTGGGGAGTGGTGGAGGCGGCCTCGCCTAGCCCTGTTCTGTAGTCTACAAATCCACTGCTGCATCTGGCCACCGTGTTCCCACCCCTCCTGAGCTTGGCCTGTGACCTCCTCACAGCTGCTTCTTGCTCTCTGAGTCTCCCCTTCGCTGTGGACACCTGTGCCTGATCACTTTCTCAGACACATACCAGAGGGGCTGGAGTGGTGGGGGCAGACTTCCCAGCCTGTGTGACAAGGGTGCTCACAGATGCCAAGGGCCAGAGCAGGGGCATGGTGCTCGCAGTGGGTGTCCAGGCTCTGGCCCCGGCACCTCTCTTCCTCACTCCTTTCTTGGGAACAGTGTCCTCCACAGGATCAGTTGCTTCTTTTTTAGAGTGCTGCTTGGGGCTCAAGTTGTCCCTTAACTCACCTGGATGAGGGTGGCTCCCAGCTTGCCCTCCAGTGGCCTCATCCTTGCCCAGCCTCCTTCACCCACCCTTCACCCATAATGATAGGGCAGAGGCTCGCTGCCTGGAGAGCCTAGGGCTTGCTGTTGGGAGCTCCCACGAGGGCAGCTAGTAGAGTTTGCCATCCAGCTTCTGGTTTTGCTCAGTGTTACTTCAAAACATTTTGTGTAACTACACAGGGTTTTCACCTCTTCATTTTGGCAAATAAAACATTAAAAATGTTCACCACCATTAAAAAAAATAATGAACTTTCAAACGAACACAGAAATAGAAAGGACAGCTGCTTCCATCCAGTATGGCATTGGAGGCACTAGCCAGAGAAACTGACTATAAAAAGAAATAAAACTTCTGAGTCAGAAAGGAAGAACTGGGATTATCTCTGTTTGCAGATGACGTGATTTTATGCACATAAAATTCCAAAGAATCCTCAAAAAAGCTTTTAGAACTAGTAAATGTATTCAGGAAAGTTGCAGGATATAAAATTAACATTCAAACTTCAGTTGTATTTCTATACATTTTGTGATAATCTGAAAAGGAAATATTAAAAAATTTACTTAGAAAGGGCTGGGGATTTAGCTCAGTGGTTAGGAGTGCTTGCCTTGCAAGCACAAGGCCCTGAGTTTGATCCCTAGCACCAAAAAAAAAAAAAAAAATTTACTTACAATAATATCAAGAAAATAAGATATATAGGAATAACCTTAGGACTTATAAAGTAAAACTGGAAAATATTTTGGTACAAATAAATAGAAGCACATCTCTCATTTGTGGATCAGAAGACCTAATATTGTTGCAATGATAATACTACTACTAAAAGTCATCTATAAATTCTATGCAGTCCCTATCAAAATCCCAATGATTTTTAAATAGAAATAGAAAAAACCCACCCCAAAATTCATATGGACTCTCAAGGGGCCCAAAATAGCCAAAACAATCCTACAAAGGAGGAAAAAAATCAAAAGACTCACACTTCCTGATTTCAAAATGCACTATAAAGCAACAGTAATCAAACAGTGTGGTTTTGGCATAATGATAGACATGTAAATCATTGAAACAGAATAGAAAGCCCAGAAATAAACTCTTGCATAAATCATCAGTTTATTTTTACCACAGATGCCATGGTTGTTCAATTTGAAAGAGACAAGATTTTAACAAATGGTGCTAGGAAAACTAGATAATTTATGTATGAAAGAATAAAATTAGACCCCTGCCTAACACTATTAACTCAGAATGGACCAATGATCTAAATGTTCTCCCCATCCTATCCCCTGTGACTACAGTGACCTCCCCGTCCTACCCCCTGTGACTACAGTGACCTCCCCGTCCTACCCCCTGTGACTACAGTGACCTCCCCGTCCTATCCCCTGTGACATTGGCGGCTGTCCTCACCCATCCTGTCTTGTGTCTCCTGTGGGGTCTGATGCGAGGTCTCTGCTCCGGCACAGTGTGTCCTCCTGTGTTTGGTGCACATAAATCAATGGGCTGTTCCAGCCACAGTGCCCTCCGTGCTGCCTGTTGGAGGCAGAAAAAGAAACCAAGGCTCTGTCTCCTGAGTTTACCCCTGCCTGGCTGGTCTGCTCCAGTGTGCATGCATGTGCTTGGGTGGTCAGAGAGTCACACTTGGCTTGGGTAGCTAATCAGAGATGTCAAGATTGGATTTCTTCTTAGTGTCATCATGAGGGACTTGTTTGGTATTGTGATCAGCAATACTGAGACAATGCTCACGTACTGACCTGTAAGAAAGGGAAATTTTGCAGGTGTGCCTTTGGTGCTGTGGCCTGCTGGGTTTTAACCACAGGGTCCTATCTGCATTTTCTTTGCAGTGAAGGACCTGAAAGTGGCCCAGGGACTCTGTGCATCAAGATGATGGACGTGTGCTCTGTGCATCCAACATGCAGCCTGCATCCGTGCGGCTGTTGAGCACATGCATATGGCTGCCCTGACTTAGGAACTGGGTTTTCAAATCTTACTTAACTTTAACCAGTGACAGCTGGTATTTAGGTAGCCACATGCAGTGAGTGGGCACTCTGACAGACGGGGGACTGGAGCATAATCCCGCCGGCTTTTCAGTTTTAATTTTAAAGGAATTTTGCGAGCTTGAAGGAGAAGTTGTCTGGAAGGAGGCTGAGGCAGGACTTCCTGCATCTGGTCTAAAGCTTTTCCTTTGTCACCTTCCAGAGCTGGGTGACATCAGAAGAGTCGGCTGACTCCTCAGGTTTCATTTTCCATGTATGTGAACAGGGCTTTGGGACTTCCTCAGTTCTGGATTCTCTCTTGTTCCATGCTTGGCACCTGGGAAGATGAAGAACTCCGATTTTAATCTATTCTTGGTGGTGCCGGGGATTGAACACAGGACCTTGTATATGCCAAGCAGATGTTCTCTGTGGACCTATACCCAGCCCATATTTTAATAAGGTAAAAACAGGCTTGTGGAACATTTGGGGCCTGGCTGGCATCTCTGGAATCTTTGCACTCTCCGCTGGGTGGTAGAGACCTGGAAATCTATGGAGGATTCAACATGTTTGGTTCTGGTTCCACTGAGAATCTACCCTTACATCTCTCTGTGATTCTTCCACAAACACCTCCTTTAAAAGTGCAGATCCCAGTTACTTCCCATGGTGACCCGTGGGCCCCCCCACAGGGGTTTCCTGGCACTCAGTGGGGAGTTTCCCCTGGAAATAGGCCAGGACTGGTGTCCTGTGGGGAAGGTCTGCACATGTGTCTCCAGCTTGGCTCTCGATTGATTTCTGTGTGCTGGTTCCAGGGTTGCTTTAGTGCAGACCCCATCCTAGTACCCTGTGGTTGGAGGCAGCCACAGTGAACCACCAGAGTGCAGCTTTAACATTAGAGCAGTACCGTGTGATGAAGAAGCAGACCTGAACCTGGACAGTTTTTTCTGAAGCTGCAATCTTGACACTTTGTCATTTCGGACTTTTAATTTTGGGTGAGTTTTCCCTAGATAATAGCTGTATCCCTGGCTCAGTTAGGTACCTCCTCCAGGCCCTGCTGCCAGCATCTGTGGGAGGACTTGGAGAAGCAGCCGCTCACTCTGAAGTATGTATCATTGCGCTTCATGTGACAGCCACCATGGCGGCTGATCCTTGGCTCCTTTTACACTTAGGCTGACCAACGATCTGAGAACAAAGGTCATGCCCCCTGTGAAGGCTGACTCTTCCATTTGTGGTGTCCATGGTCATCAAGGACTGTGCTGGGGCCAGGCGTTTAGCTGGTGTGGCCTGCGCGCAGCCCTGTGGAGCAGTGGATCTCACTGTCCCCCCAGGAGTTACATGAGAAAGACATGGAACAGCAGCCTCTTGTCTGTGTGTGAAGTGTGTGTGAAGGTTTGGTTCTGCCCTGTTCTACGGGGCGCTTGGCACTCTGACTCCCTCTCTCCTTTCCTCTGAGATCGCTGCTCCTGCCCGTCTGCCCATCAGCTGCGTCTGTTTCTGGTGGCTCTTTTTAGCTTGGGTCTTTGTGGGAGGCTCTGGGTGGGAGGACTGTGCCATTATGGGGATTCTCAGATGTGTAAGGTGCACTTCACAGAGCTCATGGCTTAGCCATGGAAATGAACCTGAGATTCTGATAAAGAGAAGATCAAGTTCAAATCAGCCAACCAGGAGGGGAGGGCCAGGCACAGGTTCCAGAGATACCACCCCTGTGGTCTTGGTTTCTTTCTCACTTGGGAACCCACCACATCTCCAGTGGCAGCCCAGCAGCGAAGGGCCATTTCATGGTGGCAAGATGGCTCTAGAACAGTGGTGGCAAACCTATGACACGTGGCACTCTCTCTGTCAGCATGTGAGCCAGTGTATGAATTGTTTGTTCTAAACTAAAGCCTCAGTATTCAGGTTTAATCGCAGTATTGGTGCTTTGTGATTAATAAGTGGGTTTTGTGTCGCAGTTTAGGTACTTGGTCTCTAAAAGATGCACCATCACTACTCTAGAAGTTCTGTCCTGTTTGGGATCCATTGGTGTCTTCCTGGAGCATCTACAGAACTGAGGGGCTTTGCTGTGATTGGCTGTGAGAGCTGATTGCTGGGGCAGTGCTAGCTCAGCATATGTCCTGTGTTTGCTCCTGAAGTTAAGGGGAACCCACCCAACCTTGGGGTGTCTTTGGGGCAGGTGCCTGTGTTGGTAGCTGCTCATCACTGGACAACATACCTGATGTACGTGAGGTGAAGGAGGAGAGGTTTACTTTAGATCATGGTTTCCAAGGTTCAGGTCCATGGCCTGAGGCAGGGACTGGATGGAGAGGGGCATGGTGGAACAGAGCTGCTCTCTTCAAGCATCTGGGAAGCAAAGAGCAGGGGAAGAGCCAGAGAAGACTGCCAGGATCCGTACACGGTAACCAAGGTCGTGCCGCGTGACCCACCCAGACATACCAGAGTGCTTTGCTAGCCCCCAGGTGGCTCTCACTCTAGGCAAGGTGGTGGCCAAAAGAGAACCAGAGAGGTAGGGAGGGAACTCTTGAGGGGAATGGAACACAACCATCCAGGAAATCACTATCCTGTGGGATTTTCAGAGTCACAAGTCAAGGGAAAACCCAGTAGGATTGGAACCTTGGGATGGGGACAGTGGAGGTGCCAGTAACTGCTTCGTATCAGTTCCCCAATCCCCATCTCTCCCTGAGTCCCCTGCAGATTCCTGACCTTGTGGTTGTTTGTGTATGGACACATCCCCCTGGAGCTAGCCTGGCTGTGCCCACATGCTTGGGCTGTGTCCCGCCCCTCCTGCCACACAGTCCTCAGACACCAGGACTTACTGTGCTGTAGCTCCAGGCCCAGCACCGATGCCCCTCCCTCACCAACATGTCCCTCCTGGGGTTCTGAGGTGCTTCGGGGTCTCCCCTGGCCCTTCAGTGGCCCTTCTGTGCCCCCTGGATATCTGCAGTCCCTGTGACCACCAGGCCTCCATGCTGATGTCAATTCTGATTTGTCCCTTGGTAAATGTATGCCAGTACCCCTGGCTCAGGGAAGTAGAACTTGTTTCCTGGGGAAGGAGAGGAAGTGGGGTGGCCCTGTCTTCCTATCTAGGGTGGAGCACCAGACCAACATGCCTGTCTTGTGGCACTCGGCTCTATTCTGACATGGGCAGGGGTCTCTAGGGGCTGAGTGTTCATGCCAAGGGTTGTATTCTTGTGGTGTCAGGTAGACATGGAGTCACTTGCTGAAACACCATCAGAAACTCAGTGGCTTCTGTCTTCCCAGGGAGCGTGCCTGGCGGCAGGTGTCACTGCATGAGTCTCTCTATGGGTTTCCCATATCTTAGTAACGAGCAGGTGTGATAAAGTGTGCTGCAAGTGCTTCTCTGTCTGAAGATACCAGAGTACATTTCTTCTCATGTGTCACCCTGGATGGAGGGCTGTGGCTCTCACATTCCATGAGGAGTGTGTCAGCTCTGACTCCAGAGTGTGGGGTCCCTACAGTGCTCCAGTTCCCTGTGGGTGTCAGCCAGGCTGCACTCTGTCCTGGCTCTGTGCACCAGAGGTGAGTGATCCTCCAGGCTACCTCCTCCAATGTTGGGCTCTCTGGTCCACCATGGCTCCTCCCAACATGTTGCAGATCTGAGGCTGCCCTGACCCTTCACCTGTTCTCCCCATGCTGGAGTGGCTTACCAGGAGAGGCACCCACTTGCTATAAAGAACAGGACAACATACTCGAGGTCCTCACGTAGGGGCTTCTGTCCCCATGGAGGTGAGGTCCACTAGCCTCAGGCACCCCCAAGCCCGCCTTTCAGGGATGTTTATGGAGATTTCATCACATGGATATGGTTGGCTATTGTTTCAATTTCTAGCCCCTCTCCTCTTCCTAGGGTGGGAGGGCTAGAGCTGAGGTTCCAGAAAGTTCTGGCGAGTTGGTGAGCAGCCCCCCAAGGAGCCTACCACAGACACCGCATAAGAACAAGAGGTGCTGTCATCCAGGGGACTGCAGGGTATATGGAGCAGCGAGAGAGAACCAGGTCGAAGACCAGACGCTGGAACAGAGAGTGCAGGTGGTACCACACCACCCAGAAACCACAGGCCTGGGGCAGCTTTGGGAATTGTGCAGGGGACAGGGACACTGGACAAGTGTGTGCGTGCTCCCCTCCAGTGAGCTTTCATGTGGGGGCATTGTGGACACAGTGCAGAGTTCCTGCTCCCCTTCATCTCCTGTGCTGATGCCCTGCTTGGGCCCTGAGCTGCCTCTCGTGCTCAGCTCTAGTTCTCCCTTGGGGCCCTTTCTCTGTTCAGAAAACTTTGGCCTCACACAGGGTCCCCACCCTTCTGGCCTGGCCTGTGTGACCAAGCCGGCATGGCACGGGCAAGGCCCTGGTGGTGTGGGGTGGGGCTGTGCCTCTGAGCAGGTTGCTCCGTCTCCAGGGCCCCATCCTGGAGCCGACACCCCAGATGCTTCCTGCTCTAATTAGGGCTCCTTCTTCCACAGCCAGGAGGGATCAGTGAGCGGGTGGGAGAGGCAGGCTCACTTGGTGTCGTTGGACAAGCGTGTTAACACAGGACTTTCAGAGAGTAGGCAGTGAGCTGTCACGTGAGTGCTGCAGACTTGCTCAGCTGCTCAGATCGCGTTTCTTCCTTGGAGAGACTAAGTCTTGCTCATGTTCCAGCGCCAAGGTGCTGCTGAATTTCTCCCCAGGACACTGTGAGGAGCAGCTGTCATCTCAGATTCCCAGGGGCTTTTGTACTCCCTGGCGAAGGGCTCCCGTCTTCCACCCGCCTCTCGGCCAGTGTGCGGCTGGGAAGCACACACATGTCCTTGTGTCAGCCTAAGTGGATAATTCTTGTCTTTAGTCTGCTTCCAAATGTGGTCTTATCGTGCTTTCTTAAGGTAATTACAGAGCTTGCAACTTTTATGTGTGGTGCTGGGTCTTCTGTTCCTTGTTCCCTGCTCTCATTTTTATTAACACAGATGTTATTTACCTGAGTGTGGTGTGTACCAGTTTAAAAACATTATATTGAGATACAATCTACATATCATGTAGCTTATTTCCTTAACATGTTGAAATCTGAGGTCTTTCAGTGTATGTAGTTTCGTTTCCATTGCTGCAGTAAACTATACCCCATTCATTCCTTTTCCATCGTGTGGATATTATACATTTCATTGATCCCTCCATCAGAAGTTGGACATTTGGATTTTTTTTTCACTTTTTGGCTGTTACGAATGATACCCTGCAGATTTCTGCGTGTGAATTTCTGTGTACTCACATTCACACTGCTCTTGGGTGTACTCTAAGAGTGGAATTGCTGGACCACATGACAGCTGTACCCTCTCGATGGCCTGCCAGGTGTCTTCGATGGTGGCTGCATTGTGTCTCACCCCCAGCAGCACAGGGGAATCCACACTTTTCTTCACCCTTGCCGTCACATTATCCTTATCACACAGCACTCTTTGTGGCCTCATTTTTTTGAGTTGGGAGTGGTGCAGAGCCATTTCCAAGAGTGCAGATGCTTGTCAGTACCTCGTCACTGGCTGCTGTGTTTGCTGGTGAGTTGCCTAACTTCCCTGGGCTTGGCTTTACCTGTCTGTAAACAGGAGAAATTGATATCACCAATTGATGGCTGAAAAGACTGATGGAAGAGGGTGTGAGACAGGGCTGTGCCTGGCATGTCATGGTGTTCAGTGAGTGAGGGTGCTTGTCATTGTGCACAAGGTGACCACACCCGCAAGTCTCTGCCTCTCCCATCCACATCTCTGCCTTCTTTCTGGGCTGGGCGAGCACCTCCCTGTCGCTCTGGAGAAGCCAGCATCATCGTGGTGAGCAGAGGTTGGGTGATGGGACAGGACTGCTAGATGCTGTCCCTGGATTTTCCCTGGTGATGCTTGAAGCCTCACTGAAACAGCTGAGCCTCCAGGTATATACCTGCAAATCAAGGTGACAGTGCAGACCTTGTTGCATGGTGATTTTGTTAAGGTCATAAGATTTATATTTTTGGTGTACAATTCTGCGAGTTTTGACAAGCACTTGTAGTTGAGCAGCACCGCATAGAATCAATAATCGAGGCATAGAACCAGAGAACTGCCAGGCTGGAGTGCCCCACCCTGCAGCTTTGTCCTCACACTGCCCTCCCGGTCTCTGGCCATCACTTCTCAGCTTCCCGTCCTTCTGCTTTCATGTGTCCAGGATGGCTGGACAACATAGCAGGCAGCCTCGAGTCCAGCTTCTCTCACGTTGTGTGGCACCTCTGTGCTCTGTGCAAGGAGAGGCAGAGTGGTCTGGGCCAGACACACCAGGTTGGGAAACTTTCCTGAAAGTCAGAAGCGCATATGCCAGGGCAGAGCGAGAAGTCCCAGGGTGGCCTGTGCTCCCAGCTGAGGGGACAAACCAGGGAACAGCCAGGGACAAGCTGGAAACAACCAGGACACAGCTGGGGACAGCAGGGACAGACAGAGACAGCCAGAGCACGGCTGAGGATATCCAGGGACAGCCACCACACAGGTAGGGATGGCTGGGGCACAACCAGGGACCAGCTGGGGACAAGCTAGACACAGATGGAGGCCAGCTAGGCCACAGCCAGGGGACAGCTAGGGCACAGCTGGGTCACAGCTAGGGACAGACAGAGACAATCAGGGACAGCCAGGGCACAGCCAAGCACAGCCAAGCACAGCTGGGGCACAGGCAGGGGCACCTCCAGAAAGGTGACCACTGGTGACCCAGCCACAGCTGCAGTCAGTGTAAAAACAAGTTAAAAGTAAACACAACAGATGAAAAGACAAAATACACATGGGAGAAAGATGAACAGAGTATGTATCAAATGCTCTGGTATGTGAAGAATCAGCAAAAACCCAGAAATAATTCATCAAGAGCAACTGATGATAATTAGTGTGAGAAGATGTCTGGTCTTCATAGCCCAGAGGCGGGGGAAATGCTTGATCATAGAGGAGCACATTTAAAAACACGAAATACTGTTTCCCAGCTGCCAGATAAGCCAGGAACTCAAGGGCACTGGCCAGATGAGGGCCGTGAGTGATGGTTTGGGGACCAGCACCATGGACAAGACCTCTAAAATGTCTGTGACTGGTTTGATGTTAAACTGGGAGTCCAACACAAGAAAATCATCCTCAAAATCAAAATCAAACAGCTTCTCTGCGGTTTTCATTTTAGAATTATGAAATAAAGCCAGTGGGCTGCAGACTGATGTCCCCCCGGCTTGCCGCTGTGCAGCACCCTCAGGTCAGCGTGGTGTCTGAAGTGATCTTCATGATGATGGGTTCTGGGGGGAGCATGAGCACCATGATTAGTTTTAGAAGGTCTTATAGCCTCTGCATGGAGAAGAGGCTGGGAAACAACAGACTAGAGTGTTTACAGCGGATCCTGGGTGCTGCAAAACAAAGTTCCCTCCCGTGTTCTGCAGTTGTCTTCATTGTTACGGATTCTGTCTGACAGTGACAAACATAAGACCGGAACACGACGCTCTTGGTGCCAGCCACACAGCATCGTGTGTGTCCCCACTCAGCCTGGTCATCCCCGGTGAGGGTTCTGGAGATGCTGACTGGCCTCCCAGAGGACAGCAGGCACTTGCTTTATGGGAGGCACCTGGGCAAACTGCTGTGACATCATAGGGATGGGACATTTTTGACCAGAGCTGCTATTAGCGATGCTGCCTATTTCAGGGCTGCCTGAGGAGAAAGGAGAGCAGTGTCTGCAGGCCCATCCTTTCCCAGAGTGGCCCCCGGGTTGTCTCCAGCACAGGCTCAGGGTATGGGGTGGGAAGGCTCCTGACCAAGCCACAGCCACCTGAAGGCAGTGGCCCAGGCACCAGGGGGATGGGCGGGCTGGCCTCCGCCTGGCAGAGCAGCAGGAAAGGGGAAGACCCTCAACTGGCTTGTCTGCTTCCAGCTCTTCCGATGAAGAGTAAAATGCAACTGGGTGGCTGGGGATTTAGCTCAGTGATTAGAGTGCTTGCCTTGCAAGCACAAGGGCCTGAGTTCGATCCCCGGCACCACCAAAAAAAAAAAAAAAAAAGTGCAACTGGGTGCTGGAAGAGTGATAAATGCAGTCAAAGTAAATACATTCCTGAGCTCACATTGGGCGTCCTGGGAAGTAGAACCGATTCTCCAGTGTCCCAGCCCTGGGAATCCTGCGAGCACCGTGAGGTTCTCTGAGCCTCTTTCTGGAGCCTGTAGGTCAGCGTGGTTTGGGACAAGTCGGGATCAGAAAACAGTGACTACGGTGCTGCCTGGGGCCTTGCTGGCATTGGTTTCCCGGGGCTCTGAGCTGGGAGCCACTCGCCTGTGTCCCTGTGTCTGGAGAAGCTGGTTTTCTCTGGGTGGTTTCCAGAGTCGCCGTTTCCTTATCCTTGCACAAAAGTGAGCTGAATGAGGATACATTTGTGGTGAGTTCATTTCTGAGCCCCCCCCCAAGGTAAACATTTTTCAGATCAAATGAACTTAAGAGCCTTGGGTTTGGCACTGAGGTCTGCTGGGAGCAGGTGAGTGTGGACACCACGGTTTGTCAGTGTGAGCCTGGCCGCAGGGTGGGGGGTGCTGGTGTTGGATCTTCCAGGAGATGGGAGGGCAGGGATGCAGGGGAGGGCATTCTCCAAACACCACAGCTTAGACAGCCAGGCAGGGGCCCCTGTACATCCCTGTTGGGAATGAGGTTCCCAGAATACCTGCCTTCCGTCCCTGGCACTACATGCTGTGGAAGGTACAGTACATGGCATTGTCTGGAATTTCCGGCATCTTCCTGGGCCTGGGAAAGTGAGCTGACACTGAGGGGGCCTCTGAGTCTTGGGAGCAGGTAGGCTCCCATCTCCTCCTCAGCTGCTCCTGTTGGCCCTAGGGTGGCAGAGCCCTGCAATTCAGGCTTAGCTCTGTCACTTCTTTTCTGGGAGCCTTTGGTTACCCACATACCTCCTCTGGGCCTCAGTTTCCTCTTCCCTAATTCACACTAGCATCAAAGGTCTCTGTATGTCTAGCAGGGGAGCACCCCCTGCAGGGACCTACAGGACTCCCTGGTAAATGGGTGTTCCCTGCAGCCATTTCAAGGCCGCAGACCTCAGCTTCTCTAGTCCCCACTGCTGGCTGGACCAATTACGTACAGAAACCCAAGAGGCTATTTTCTGTTCTTTATAGGCCTGGCGTCTCTTTCTCTTGTGAGGCTGCTTCTCCACTGGGGTCTCCAGCTCCCTGGGAGCTCAGTCCTGTCTCTCTCTCATGTCCCCTTCCTTCTCTTCTCCCTCTTTGTAATCCATGTCCTGACAAACCCACACCTCCCTTTCCAGCAAGAACTCTACAGAGCTCAGGAGGGAGTCACAGAAAATGAGTGTGTGCTGTAAGTGGCCTTTTTCACAAACCCTGAGAACCTAAGTTCTCAGTGTCTCATAAGCCAGCCACATCTGTGCTTGCTGTGACAAAAGACAGGTTTGTGCTTCTGCACGTTGGGAAGCAGACTCTGAACAGACACTTGTCTGCCTCTGACACAACAATTCCAGCCTACGAATCTGGTGGGGGGGGCGGGAAGGATTTGTTGATAAGAAATTAGTCACAATGGCAGAGCTGTGGCTTCAGAGCCCAGTGGGTGTCAGTGGCATTCACCAAAGTGGCAGAAATGGGGATGTCCCCAGGGAATGGGAAAGTCTCAATGGGAGCCTGGGAAGATGAGATGTCTGTGGATGGCAGAGAGGAGGTGCCCCGTGGTCGCCTGGGAGCCAGAGGTGATACAGTGAGCATGGAGTACAGGGAAGGTGGCCTCATGGTCTGTTTCCTCAGGATGGCCCTGTCCACACTTGTGGAGTCCAGTTCTCAGCAGCATTCTGTAGGGCACTGACATTTTCGTTGTCACCTTACACAGAGGTGGCACTGAATGCCAGGGAATGGAAAGGGCCCTGGAGGTATAAATACAGATGCCCAGGCAGCAGCGGCCAGGACTGGGAGAGTAGCTGCTGGGGAGAGGAAACCAAGGAGGTCAAGCCAGGGGCACGGAGAGGGCGTGTGCCTGGCAGGAAGTGGGGCTTGAGGGGGCATAGGTGACCAGTGTGTGTGGGGATACACATGATGAAGAGGGCACAGCCATAGTGACAAGAAGTGCACAGTAAGCTCGCTGCACCCCAAACTCTACATTTCACACTGAAGTCATACGTGTTCTTAGGAGCCATCCTGAATGATACATGTGAGGGCCTACTGCTCACTGTGTGCAGCACATCACCTCACAGGTGTGCGTTGGTTCTGCACAAGGTTTTGAGCTGCTGGAGGCAGGGCTGCTGCTGCCCACCCTTGTCCTGCCCTGAGCCCTGACCACGCATTGTTAGGACAGGGAGGGTGGGAGTGGATGAGGGGATGCCCGAACGGTAGTGAATAAGAGGCAGGTCAATGAAGGCAGAGTGAACAAGGGCCGGGCAGAGGACCAGGGGAAGCAGTGCCCAGGGAAGTGAGCATCCCTGTTCCACCCACCCCAAGCAGAAGCTCCCACTGTTCCTGCCTCAGACTCCTCCTGAGTCCTTGTTGGGGGGGAACATTTTCTTTCCTGTTGGTCCTGGGCTGCCTCGGATGGTGATGCAAATGGTGGTTTCCTGGAACTGAAGATTTAGTTAATCCTCTGTAGCTATTTTTCTGCTTTCCTTGTTCTGTTGGAAGGATATACTATTTATGGACTGGAAAACAATAGATTCTAAACCCAGCTAGAGGTAAAACGCAGGAGCACATAAAACATTTAGGAAGCACACACAAATTACAAGGAAGCATTATGCAGAAGCTTTCTTGGGGAAATGTGCACATTGTGCATTTAGGAGCAGCTCAGCAGAGCCAGACATGCAGCTGATTAGTGACAATGCATAAACTTCTGGTAATATCAAGGAAATAAAGGGTTTATTAAGTCTTCAGGCAAAGCTGTCAATGCCAGCGAATGCATTTCTGTCATCTTGAGGCACTGGAAACACCCCAAACAAATGCCACTGAGGCTGAAGAGTAAACATATAGAGTTGTAAATCGTGTGGAGGTGTGTTTTTAGGAGTGGTTCCCCCTAATAGTTGCTTTAGGAATCACTGGATGGTAGAGGGAGGAAACCCAAACATGTCATTGTCTTAGTTACTGTCCTCACTATTGGGACAAAATAACCGACATCCACAATTTCAAGGAAGAGAGGCTCATTTTGGCTCACACTTTCCGTCCATGGTCAGCTGGCCCCAAGGCAGGATGGCGTGGTGGGAGGGTCTGGCAGAGAAGTGGTGCTTCTGTCATGGCGGCCAGGAAGCAAAGGGGAGGAGGCATGGAAGGAGATGATTCCTCCAGGTCATGCTCCCTGTGACCTGCCTCTTCCTACGTGGGCCCCAACTCCTAACAGCAGGTCCGCTATGGATTCCTCAGTGGATTAATCCACTTAGGGGTATAGTGTCCCCATAATCCAGTCACCTTCCACACATACGAGAATTTTGCGGCATGTTTTAGCTTTAAACCGTAATAGTAAGAGAACATCTAACCAGGGTTCTACCAGACAGACAAGGGAAGGAAACTGGACTGGTATTGTCATAGCTTCCGGGACAGAAGTTCGAGTCATACAGGGCCCTGTGCTGGCCTCAGAGTGGCCTGTGGCCTGAGGTCCCTCCGAGCCGCTGGTCCCAGAACAACCTTCCCTGGAGAAGCCAGGGGAGGTCTCCCACATCTTCCCACCATCAGGAGTGGGCTGTGCTGCAATGTGGGTACAGTTAGGAGCAAGTCAAGGCTGGCGGCTTGGCCTGGACCTGGGGTTTCAGCTTCAAATAGGCGCTGGCATCTTGACTGCTGTCCTTGTGAGATGAAGTCAGTCCGGGGGCCCTAGGGATGGACTGCAAGGGGCCCATGGCCAGTTCCATCTGCCCAACTCATGGCAATGGATGGTGGAGGGGTCTGGTCCAGGGCTCAGTGGGGCTGGTGAGGTAGGGGCCCTGTCTCTCTAGGCTTAGCTTCTGGGCTCTGAGGTTTTCCCATGGCTGTGGTCGAGGCGAGCCCAGGACCGAGATCTTTGCTCTGTCAAACTCCAGCTAGCGTCTGTTGTGCTCTGATGACCTTCCTGGGTCTGGGGTGTGAGCTTGGCTCTCTGTAGTGGTTTTGTCAGAAAATTCAGACCCTTAGAGTCGGCAGTGCATATTACTTCTCCCTACATGAGTTGAAAATTTCCTTCCAAGTGTCAACCAGAAGTCAGAAGTAAGCTAGCTTTTATTTTTTTGTGGACAGTCTGTACTCCGAGACTTATAGTAGGGTTTTGAGGTCTGAGAGACACATTCAAGACTGTCCATAAAATAGCATCATGGTCCTAATGCACCCCTTATCACTTGAGATCAGACAAACGAGATCAGCTCATCAAGTTTCCCTCCAAAGCTGTCTACGGTCAGTGAACTAATGAAGTCGGAAAAGTCACTGTAAGTCATCATTTTGGCTGTAGCCCTTGATCTTCAGGCTTTGATCTTCCCTGGAGTTGGTAAATCCTGAGGTTGAGGCTCTTGGCTCTGGACTCCAGAGTGCTTCACCCAGCCCTGGCCAGTATTTACTAAACTCAGGGTCCTCAGAGGGAATGAAGTGTATAAAACGCACACCCCAGAGCAATCACTGCTCAGCTCATGCATGGTACACAGCATGGGCAGGTGGGGCATCATGGCTCAGGTCTGTGCCCAGTGAGCGGTCACCTCCTGTGCTCCTGTGACTCTGTCCAGTGGGATGGGTGATTAGACTGAGCTGTCCTGGTCCTTTCAGGCTGTTGTCCCCAAATACTGTGATGGAGTGGCCTGCACTTAGTAGGTGTTTACTTCCCACCACTCAGGCTGTGAAGTCCAAGACCAAGGCCTGCATGGTTGGTGTCTGTGGGTCCATAGACGGCACCTGCCCAGGTGGCCTTGTGTGGTGGGAAGGGTGAAGCTGGATGCCTCTGCTCAGAGGCCTGGGAGTGGGGAACCTGGAGCCCTGGTCCTGTGTTCTCTGGGTAGGTGGCCTTACATCTGGCTCCATGCAGGCTCCAGCAGACCCTCAACCCAGGCTCTAGGAGGGCTCTCAGTGGAAGGGGAAGCCTGTGCTACAGAGGGCCACTGGTCTCTTTCTGATGGATCCACTGCTGTTTGAGATGATGCAACATCTTTCTTACTTGGAGTTGCATCCATGTTCAGCTGTGAAACTGTCATTGTTTTCCATTTTCTTGTATTTGGGAAAGTAATGTCATGAGTGTCTGGTTATTTTCCAGACACACAAAACTTGGCGCCAGGGCTCATGAGGGATAAGGGACAAGCCCTGTTAACATGCTGCAATTTTTCCTCTAATTCCTTCACCAAGGTGACTCTGGAGAGCATCCCTGAGCTCTTCCCCCATGATGCCTGGACCCTGTACCCTCATTGGCCTCCATGTGAGCTCATTTGCCAGAAACTCATAGAAGGTGCAGATAGCATCCAGGTGACCCTACCCTGTGCTGCTCCCCACCTGCATCCCGGCCCCAGCCCTTCTTGTAGGGACACTGGGAAGTCTGCAGAGCGTCCTTTTTTGGTGTGGGAAGGCAAGGGGGGATGCAGTCCCCTTCCACCTGTCCCTTCTGAGGAGGAGTCAGCACCTCAGTCCTCATTCTGACAGACAGGCTGTCAGGTTTTTGGTTACTGATGAAGGAGAATGTCTTCTGCACTTTCTCCTGTGTTGGTCAGCATTTAGTCACAACAGACACCCTCACAACTTGAACGTTTACAGTAATCTCTGTTTGCTTAGCTTGCACTTTGTGCGCCAGTCAGTTGGGCTCTTGGGGCAGCAGCAGGGCCAGCCTCATCCACATGGAACCTTCTCCTAAGCAGATATTTCTGTGTGGAGGACTAAGGGTTCTCATACACAGGGAGAGAAAGAGCACTTCCCCCTGGATTTTCAAACCTCCGTTTGTGCAACTCTCCAGGCTGTACCCTACCACCCTGAAGACACTTGATCTTGTCCCACCTTAGAAGCTAAGCAGGGTCAGGCCTGGTAAGTACTTGGAAAGGAGACCATAATAGTTGTCTCCTTGGCCCAAGCCAGTCACATGACCACCAAGTGCCAGACTTTTGGCGACCTGGGTCGGGGCCGGTCCCTGGGGCTGTTGTTACCACACAGTTGCTGAAGTGACCCCGCTGATGTCTGATGTTGACAGGAGTTCTTTACTATTTTGGACACTAATTCTTTCATAGCTGTACAAGCTAGTTCTGGTTGAAGGGAAGTCCTTAGTTTAAATAAGCAAGGTCAACTGAACCAGCCTTTCTCTTTCTGATTTGTCCACGCTGTGTGATGTTAGAACTCTTCCCTTCTTGAGGTCATAGAGGAGTTCTTGTATGTGGTTTCCTCAACGTTGTGCCACTTCGCTTACATTTCACTATCTGCATTTTCTCCCTTGGTAGCTTAATCAGGAGCATTTTTATTAGGCGAATTGTCTCTCTCCTCATCAATGCTGTTCATGTAAACAGGCCTCCCCATGTGGTGTTCTCTACTCAGAGTTAAGTGATGGCTCCACCTGGAGTGGATTTACATCCATGACAGTTACAATGTGAGAGAGACACCAAGGCATCAGCCAGCCAAATCTGTATATTATGCTGGTTGGCATAAATAAGGGCAAGCGAATTAGTGGGTGCCTTTGGTGGGGATTGAACCTAGGGCCTTCCCACTGAGCTATATCCACAGCCTGCGTTTAATTTTTTATTTTGAGATGGGCTCTCACTGGGTTGCTAAGTTACCCAGGCTGGGCTCGAACTTGCCATTGTCTTGCCTCAGCCTCCCAGAGTGCTGAAATTCCATTTGCGCACCTGCCTAGGATTGCACTTCTGTAAACTTTTTGCTGCCTGACTCTTTCCTTCAGGATTCAGGTGAAAAGTTGTCTGGGAAGGAGACTTGGCGTGTAGTGCCAAGACAAGCTTGACTCTGTTGGTGTCACTGTCACGGTCCCTGCTGTGGTGGAGGTCTGAAGTGTCCTCCAAAGGCCTGGACCCTAGCCTGTGGGCTCTAGGAAGAGGTGGTGCTGTCAGGAGGCAGGGCCCGTTGGGATGAAGGGAGCCCTGGGGTGTGGCCGTGGAGAGGACGTGGGCCCGGCCCTCCCCTCTCTCTGCATCCTGCTGCCCTGAGGTGAGCAGCCTCTCCCGCCTGCTCTGGCCACAGCGCACTGCTGTGCTCGCCACTGGCCCCAGAGCAGCTACACCATCGGAGCCCTTCCTCCTTGAAGCCGATTGTCTCGGTGTTTAGTCACAGCGACTGAAGCTGCCTGCCAGTCCCCACGAGGAGGCTGGTTGAGACTGTCCCACAGGAATGAGGGCTTGGTGGGCTGACAGGGCTGTGGGTGTCTACCTGCTTCCCAGGTCCCCGAGAGCCGTTAGGGGATCCTGCTGTCTGCAGGTTCAGGTCAGGTGATTTTTTTTATTAGATTTTTTTTTTAATTGTGACCGGCGCTGGTGCTTTTCATGGCCAACTGATAGCTAGCAAGGTTCCCAGGGGTTTGGCGGAACTCAGTGCTCACGGCGCTGGCAGAGGGGCCTGGGTAGAGTCGTTCCCGTTTTCTGGCCTTGGGAGCCTTGGGGAAGCAGAGGCGGAGGGAAGCTGAGGCCATGGTGCGTTTGGTCTCCACAGCCCTGATGCACTGTGAATTTAGCCACTTAAGGCGTCACATGTGACTAGGTCTCTTTGTGCAGTTATCCTCATCCACGGTAATAAACAGAATGCTTACCAGGTTTAAATATTTATTCTTATTATTAACTAAACTGAATAATAATGGTGGAATTTTAAGGGATCTATAAGTTTGTCTTCCCTGCCTTAAATATAGTAAATACTGAAAAACTTTCAGTATGTTTTCTGGGCCAAATTTAGAAAACTGCAGTGTAAAGCAAACACAGAAAACAAACTATCTCGAAGGAGGAGCTGGAAGCAAACTACTAAAGCTCACCAGATTGGATGTCTGCATCTGTTGTAATTTAGTAATTAGCTATTGTAGAAAAATGCCTCAGTAGGAAATCAGGATTCTGAGGAGTCTGGAAACCTTGGGGAGAAATTATACCTAGTGCTGGTTAGGAAGGACAAAAAGCCAAATCACTTGCCTGGAGAATACTCAGACAACTGCAAATCTTCAAATAATTCTCTTTTTAGAATATCTAAATCAGCCTTGTATATTTAGTAATTTACCTTGTGTTCTGTACAACTTGTTTTTTCCATAAAGTTACCTTTTTAATGGAGAATTGGCTATACTAAAACCATCAAGTGTTTAGTATTTTTTAAGTAAAAATTTCTAATACCTTTAAAATACTTGTTGGGGTATATGAGGGTACATTTTAAGGTTCTAAGGCTCTAACCTTTCGGTTTTCATCCCCGTGGTCCTAGTAAATAGGCAGAAACACCCCCAGGTAAGACATGTAGAAGTTACAGTGTGACGTCAGCCAGGGAGGTGGCGGGGTTTGGCCCAGTCTGGATGCTGTGTGTTCCAGACCTGGTTCCCATGGTGCTGTGGGGTGCAGGGACCTTCAGGATGTGGACTGAAGGGAGGTCACCAGGACACTGTCCTGTAGGACCCAGCCGGGCCTGTCTTTGCCTCCTGATGTGTGATCTGAGGGGCTTGCTCTGCAATGGGCTCCCGCCAGGCCGTGCGGCCCTCACTGGGGGCAGAAACATGGGCACCCGCCCGGGGCTGGGGCCTCCAGAGTCTGAGCCCGACAAACCTCCAGCGTCTGCCTGTGGTGGTGCAAGGGTCACGTGAGGTGTGCTGTGGACAGTAAAGTGTCTGACGGAGCAGAAAGCTGTTTGCAGAAGTATCTGGCGTCGACTCTGGAGGCTTTCTGAACTTCGTGCTTACCTTGGAAATTACCTCTTGGGTTTGGCTTTCTGAGCCCCCACCACGGCGCAGTCTTCATGGTGTCCTCCGGGATCACTGGCTCTCATGTGTCCTCAGGCTAGAGGTTCCCAGCCCTGGTCTGCTGTGAAGCAGGGACCTGGCCAGTGGCTGCTCCTTGTGAACTCGAGAGTGTTCACTGTTCAGGCTGGTCTCGTCTCTTCCAGTGGGCTCCTTCCTGGAGCAGCAGGGGGCTCTGCAGCAAGGTGGATTGGGTGCCAGGCGGGGCTGCTGCAGCCCAACTCTCACACTTTCCGATGGGAGCTTTTTCTCTGATCAGGCCTTGGGAGCCTCACCATGTTTGCCGTTCCATATGGGATCTGAGATATTGAGGCAGCATATTCTCTTATTAATTGAAGAATCTCTAGTTTGAACTTGTGCCTGGGGCCGTGCTTAGAGCTTTAATGAACATTGGTTGCGTCTGGGTCATTTGGAAAGGAATTTGACTGTCTGGAAAATAGGACATGGGACAAGTGGTTATTAAACTGCCAGGCCAAGTGGAGAGCTTGATTTCTCTGATTTAGATGTGAAGATTGCTATGTAGGTTGAAATATAAAGCTATATAATGTGTAGTTTAAGAAAATAATTATTCCGGGAGTAGAGACCAGGAAGTGTGATATGTGAGCATTTTGTCTCGAACTACATTTTCTTCATTCTAAGCCCGTAATGCCCTTTCATTCTTTTCCTGTAGCTCTTAGGATTGCCACATGTGGTTGTGCAGGTTGCATACTACACCACTCAGGAGGTGGGCGCCAGTCACATCTCCTTCATCCCAGGTCGGACTTGAAAGGTATATATTCTGACTCACACAATTTCCCCTGGGCAGCCAGTGTGACTGGCAGTGAGGACACTTAGAGGAAAACAGCAAGGGTGTAAGAATTTTCTTTTCTTTTCTTTCTTTCTTTTTTTTTGGGGGGGGTGCTAGAGATCGAACTCAGGGCCTTGTACTTGCTAGGCAAGTGCGCTACCACTTGAGCTGAATCCCCAACTCCAAGAATTTTCTTCTGCTAACATTTTGCAGCCTCCTCCCCACTCCAGAGCCTGGGATATCTGACTTCAAGCAGCGGGTTGGCTTCTACGATGTTTTAATGTGTAGCAGTTCAGGGGCCCAGGAGCCTGTGCCTCGCCTGTCTACTTTGTTCCCTGTTAGTGGCCACTATCACTGTGACAGACCCCAAGGCTGCCACTTACAAAGTGGAAGAGTTTATCTTGACTCCTAGTTTGGAGGCCCTGGTCTATGGGCAGCTGGCTCTGTGGCTTGGGGCTCCTGACAGGAGGACATGGTAGGGCAAACTGTCTACCTCCAGTCCAGAAGCAAAAGAAGGACAGAGGAAGAGATAGGTCCCAGCGTCCCCTCCAGGGAACAGCCCGTGACCTACAACCTCCTACCAGTCCACCTCCTAAAAGCCGCCCCCCCCAACAGCACCAGGCTGAGGCCAAGCCTTCAATACTTGGGCCTTTGGGGACACCGGCCCAACCCCAGTGCCAGTCTGTGCCATGGGAGGAGCTCTGCCCCGGGCTCCTGGGGGCAGAGAAGCACAGCCCCCGTGGCCCAGTCCCCTCCAAACACCTCACCTCGAGCACAAAGGGCTTTGGGGGACTCTAGATCCAGACTGTGATGGGGTCTCAAGGCGGGTGGGGAGCCCAAGGCTGTGGCCATGAGGTTTTCCTTTCATGCACAAAACTCTGATGGCAGGGAGCACCAGGGCCATACTCAGATTTTGATGTTAGTGGCAGGGAGCCTGAGCCTCCCCTCCAGGCCTCAAAGAGCCCAGGAGAAACAGCGACGTTGCTCCTCAGTATCTATCTGGGAGGCTGTGGTGATGGGGTCAGATTCCTGCATCCTTACTGTGACTTCTTGGCGGTGAGAGTCAGTGACTGTCACCAGATTCTGAGTCAACAGAGCAGCCAGGATCTGGGAACCTCCAGGGCGAAGGGAAGAGGTCTCTCCAAATTTTTCTGCTCTCTGACTCTACCCCCAGCACCACGAACAACCAAGAGCCAAAACCAAATCCTGCTGATTCCCAAAACACATGTTCCTGCACAGCTCTGTCACCTTAGCATGGTGGGGCTTTTGTGCCTGTAATCAAGCGTCTTTCCTCCTCCCTGGGCTCTACAAACCCATCTCCCTTTTCTTCTGATGTCAAACACAGAGAGATCCTTGGAGACCTAGACCAGAACAAGCTCAAGTCTCAGACTTGGGCCAAGCCGGGGATGCGCATACTCAGGAGTCTTAATTACATCAGTTGAGTCTCAATGTCCCAGTGCAGAAAAGCAAAATGTCACTAGTACTAATAAGCCAGTGCACAGAGGATTCCTACCTGTACTGGAAATTAATGAAGCCCTGGGAGAGCGAATGATGAGATATTTAATAGATTACAGACAGAATCTGCAAACCACAGAGCTGTCAGGGCTGGAGGAGCAAACGTTGGGTCCTGGAGCTTTCCCAGTTTCCTCCTGGGCTCCTGTGAAGTACTCACACACACAGAATGGAGAACCCATCCCCCCACCTCTTTTCTACACCCCAGCGTCCCCCAGGTGACTGGATTATTGTACAGGGGCTGCTGTGGCTGGTCAGAGGGTGCCAGGGGAGAGGGAGGGAAGGTTCCTGGGGAGACCTGCGGGGTCCACTGCATGGTGTGACCTTAGCCACCTTGAGGGGTGGAACACAGCTGAGTCCTGCCTTCCCCGGGCAGGGGGAGGGTGCCCCTCCAAAAGAGCAGAGCTCAGTGAGGGCAGGGCAGCAGGTGGGGTGGTCATGTCCTTGCTGGGGGACAGGCTGAGGTGCCTGGGGCAATCACAGAGAAGGGGGGGTTTCCTCTGAGTCTCCAGCTCACTCAGGGCTGGGCTGTGACTTTGGTGGCTGACGGCTGGTGGGAAATCCAGCCTTCCTTCTACTGTGCCTGCTGCCAGAGCCCAGGCCGTGAGTGGTGTGGAGCCTTGGAGACAGGAGTATGACAGCACAGGGACAGAGCTGGTGCCAGGCAGTGATGCATGCAGAGGCTCGGCCCGTCCCTGGCCCTTTTCTTGCCCTGTATCTGGAACTCTGGCACTGCCCCTGCATGGACCTGCTCCTTCCTGCCCAGCCTCCCTCATACCAACAGAACCTCCAGGGGAAGGGAGGGACTGGGAAAGAGCTAGGGGAGGCCTTTGTCTTAGCCAGTGCTACTAATGTCAGAATAAGATTGCTGGCCTGAAATGGCAATACCACAGGGAGCCGAGCCTCCCAGGCACTGAGGGCCTCCTGCCTTGCTGTGTGGTATTTGCAGATGTCTCTGGATTTCAGACACTTTCCTCAGAGACACTTAACTCCTCCCATGAGGAACCTGGGTAGATGTACAAAGGATACATGAACAGCTCAAAGCATGGAGAAAAGCACATACTCATGGCTTTTGAGAATCAGAGTTCAAGGAGATTAGTTCTAACCACAGTGATGCTCCCTTAAGTCCGCTTGGGATTCTGCTGTCAGCCAGCATTAACACAGGAGAAGAGCCTGCTGGACATTGCAGCCTCACTCATGAGCTGACAGGCTCGGAATCGCAGCTCCGAGGGCCCTCCCAGGCCTCCCTGGGCTGCAGAGTAAATAGTGTTGTGCACATCTGAGGTGACTGTGTTTGTCCTATGATTTGATGACTGGAAGAGGCTGGAATTATGTGGAGGAGGAGGTAAAGTCTAATCATTTCCACACACTCAGCCTGGGTCTCTTTTAGGGTGGTTACTGATAATTTCCAGATCTTTGTACACGGAGTATACTTCCATAGGTGGGGGCCCCTGGGTCATGGACGAATCCCAGCACCCTAACACGGCAGCCCCTCTGCCCTGGCTGGTTGTCCAGCCCAGATTTGTTCCCTGGTCTGAGGACATACTTGCCCTTTGCTCAGAGGCTGGAGCCCACCCCAGGAGATTAATAGTCTCTTCTAGTCAGCAGCTGTAGCCTTTCACGGCCAAATCTGTAGCTATTACTGGCCCAGATGCCACTTGTTGGGGCCCTGGCTTGTGACCTGGAGAAGAGGCACCTTTGAAAAGCCTACTCTCTTGCACACACAGATGAACCCCTGACTGTTCTTCTTGCCTGTCAGCCTCCTGTGGCCCTGGAGACACCTGGGCTGAGCTTGTGGTCTATACCAGGCTCGTGCAGTACCAGGCACATCTCACTGTGGTGCCCAGATCTCAGGGCCTCCCCAAGTTCTTGGGACCAACTGAACTGAGAAGTATCTGGGCAGAATGAACCATCTCAGTAAACAGTTCTATTCTGAGAACCAGTGGACAGGGGCTTGGCATTGTGGGTCTGGACCTTGCTCTCCTCCATCAACAAATGTGCTTAGTGTCCCCAGAAGAGGTGTCCTCACTCCCAGAGTGCAGTTTGGGTACCACCTCAACAGAACTGGCAGCAGCCTTGGTTATAAGCATCACTATGCTCAGCTTTTCTTCACTGTGACCCAAAAAAACAGTGCAAAAGAGGAAATGTTTATTTTGGTTCATGCTTTCAGAGGTTTCCGTCCGTGGCTGGTTCCAAGGCAAGAACATCATGGCAGAAGGGCAAGGTGAAGGAAAGCTGCTCACCTCATGGCAGCCAGGAAGCAGAGAGAGGGGCCAGTTACCGTCCCCGTGACCTTCAACTCTTGTCCCTCTCACCTCCTAATAATGTCAAGTTATGGTCTAACAGTGGATTCATCCACGATGAAGTGAAAACCCCTGCAATCCAGTCACGTCTCAAAAAGCCCAGCAGCTGGCAACTAAATCTTTAGCATGAATTTTGGGGCACATTTCAAGTTCAAACCCTAACAATCACAGAAAGTCCATTTTTTTTTAACCTGTTAAACTACCGGAAGAAGAAAAGAAAACAGTCATCTTTAATAAGATCGGGTCATAATTTTACCAGTGTGAGAGAAGCCAACATTCGCAAGAAATTATTTACTGAGTTTTCAGGGATGAAGAAACACTGGAGCTTGATGACCAATTGGATGGTTTTGAGGAATTTTAAATCTCCAGGTGAGAAGTGAAAGTGACGCCTAGTAACCAGCGCCCTGAGCCTGCAGTGACGATTATGTGCATCTTTATCCCATGCCGGCCGTGGTCCTTGGACATGGGCGAGGCCACAGAGCCCTGGGGCAGTCTTTCCTGGCCATCTGGGAGGGGCATGACCCTCAGCCCCTCGGTGCTGCAGACAGACAGGGAGGAGCCAGTTCACCAAGGGGACGTGGGGGTCCGTGTCACCGAGAAGAGGTGACTGCAGCTGGACGTGGGTTGGGAGGCAGAGGTAGCACTGGAGCTTGCAGGGTCTGCGGAGGAACTTGTGACCAGTGAGGCTCAGGGGTCGGCGTTGGGCCGGGCTGGGTCTCGTGGGGTCAGATGCAGGTTCTCTTCTGCCGGGGCAGATACACGGCGATGGCGAGTGTGACACACAGATGACTGTGAGGGGTGAATGAGGCGCATCACGTTGTGGGACGTTGCAGTTAAAGTTAGATCTTCTGTAAGGCGACAGGCCGTGCAGGCTGTGCAGCAGTTCAGGTCCGCCGCGCGTGCCCAGGCTGCTGTGCCTGCACGTGGGCACAGAGGTGCTATCTGAACGACTGGCGTGGAGAAGGAGGTGCCGGCACATCTAGCACTTGCAGTGTCAGCACCCGAACCTGTCCAGACCCTCGTCGTCATCACCACTGTTGTATTGTCGTCGTTGCTCATCAAGGAGAATTGCTTGTGGTAAAGGCAGCCTGCAGCTTTAGAAGTCTAACAGCTCACCATCCCTGGGAGCAAACACTGCAGATTAAAAAATTCAAGTTTATTGGTCCTAAACATGTAATAGTATTTTGTATATTAAAACCTAGTTTTTGCAATTTCAGTCTTAGATATAATCCCCCTGAATTTAAAACAGGCAGAGGGGCGAGGGTACAGCTCAGTGGGAGAGCACTTGCCTACCACTGGCGCCAGGTTCAACCCCAGAGCTGCAAACAAGCTGAGAAAAATCAGGTGGTCAGGCGGACGTGTGTGCATGGATGTTCACAGCATCATTCATGGTGGAAACAGCTGGAAGCAACCAGCTGGATGTTAGTGGGTGCGCGGAGACATGGGATATGGTGTGTGTGTGTACGAAAGTCTTTCATCCAGCCACACAAAGCAGTGAAGTTCTGACACGCAGCGCAACCTGTAGGCACCTCAAAAACAGTATGCTGGAAGAACAGCCAGCCAGGAAAGGTCTGATATTGTATGATTCCATTTATATGAAATACCTAGCAGGAGCAAATCCATGGAAACAGAAAGCAGATCAGTGGTTGCCAGGAGCCGAGGGGAAGAGAGAATGGAGAATGTGTTGTTGAGGTGGGGGTGGGGGTGGAGGTATTTTGGAGTGATGGAAATGTTCTGGAACTAGATCCAAGTGCTGGTTTCACAGCATTGTGGATGTACTAAATGCCACTGAATTGTTCACTTTGGTTAATTTTATGCATGTTTTATCTCAAAAAGCTAGTTCAGAGTATCATATACAGTACCATATTGGTAGATTGCCATAACGTCTCCTTTGGATAAGTTAGAACTGCACAAAGAACGCACAACCTCCCTCAGGGCGATTTCCATCTTGAGGAACGTGTTCCATGTCATCTGCACCAGTTCACCAGTGCCAAAAGCCTGGTGTTGACCATTATGAGGCTTTGCATGGTTCCCTGAATGTGGCTGTGTACAGTGAGGGCCGCAGAGGCCACCTAAGCAGACTGACCGCACCTGGCCTCATCCCCATCCAGTGGAGGAGTGGCTTTGGCGCTCCAGAGGATGGATGACCGGACTTTGCTCCTCACACTTACCATGATCTCTGCAGTTTGTTCAGAGCTGCACCTGGCCAGCAGCTGGTGAAGCCCCATGGATAATCTCGGGCAGCCTGTGACCTCCATGCAGCTGGGCATGCATGGGAGGTTGCTGTGGGCTGGGATCATTGATGTATCACTCATTTGCAGCATTATTTATTTTGGGTTTCCATGTCGTTGCACATGATCAAGGTGATAGAAATAGTCACGTTAAATGTGTGCATCAGTTAACAACTGGCCCCACCCTACACTGTGCTTTTCTTCTCTGGACTGTGGGAGGGTTGCTGCTTCCAAGTTCAAGATCACCCAAGGTTGTCCAGGCACAGAATTAGATATGTCCTTTTAAAAGGCCCATTCTTCATTCCTTGTCTGCTCTCCCCTTCTTGGCACAGCCAGCACCTGCTCCCTGGGCTAATGATGGTTTATGGAGCAAGGCACTGGCCAGAGGGACCAGAGGGTTCAGGAGCTGGTAATAAGATCTAGCCTCTTCCCTTCAAGGTTGGCTGGTTTTTTAAGTCTGCTGTAGGTTTATGGAGAGGAAAACTCATTATAATCTGACATTACTTGGCTGCACCATAGAAAGGATTTATAGCCCACTGCACTTGCAGCTGTGTGTGGGAAGACAGACATGCCGCTCTCAGCACTGGAGCAGGGTGCAACGCTCTCATCCTGGGGAGGACTTCCCAGCCCTGCTCTGAAAGGACCCCACACTGTCCTTTCAGGTGACTGCTGCTTTTGGTTTTGAAGTGGCGATGGAGAGTTAGAATTTGGATGCCCCTTCCCTGTGTGGGAGTTCCGACTCGGGGAGTTTCAGCAGGGAACAGGCATCCTGCTGAAAACCAGAGAAGCTCATCTTCCCTGTGTCACCGCATGTGCAAGCCTGAGGCTCCCTTGATGGTATCTGATGTCTCAGAAGGGAAGCCTCCATGGAAACGGGTCACACGAGGTGGTGGTCACCTGTCAAAGTTGTGTCCCACAACAGTTGAAACCTCCCTCATTGAAAAGGCAGCAGTGACAGCCAGGTCTGCCCTCAGCCCAGGCCTGGCAAGCGTCGTCTATGTCCCCTGCGACCAGGACTGGGCCTGAGGCCTTGGTTGCTCACTGCCGTGTTTTCTCACCTGTACAGAGGGTGCAGCAACAGAGGGTGTGTGTGTGTTTACTGTTGTGACACTAATGATGTGATTGGAGTCACTATCATGAGTGCTTTGGGCTAAGGTGCTGGGCAGAACAGAGCCATTACCAGGCAGTGTCCTAAGTCAGATGCAAAGGACTCTGAGAAAAACAAAAACCTCCATTTCTCCAGTGTTGTTCATGTCTCATCTTCCTCTGTGGTTTTGCTTGTAGAGAAATCAGTTTTATTTACCCATCTCCTGCCTTGTTCCTGAAAGGAACTTACAGAACTGTGTCATCTTATAGGATCACTTGAGTTCACACAAGGTAGAGAATGAAGTGCAAGGCAGAGACAGCCAGGTATCATGTTGGGACATTGACTGGAAGGAGTGGATAAGACCCCACAGACTTTCCTCAGGGGTCCATGGATGGCCAGGGATCGAGCCATAGCGGGAGGGGACATGGAGGTGGCTCTGCACCTTGGGCCAGAGAAGGACGGGGTGGCTTGGGCCAGGTCTTTGCTACACTTTCACCATGAGGTTAGAATGATGCTGGGATCACAGCTAGCTTTGGGCCCCATTCGAGTTTTCCACTCTTGGCCTCTCCTGGTTTGGGATTGGAGTTCCTGAGGTTGGTGGGTGGTGGTCTGGTTATTTTGAACTGATTATTTTCTTAGAGTCACTTTGTTGAAAGCTTCTAATGTGACCTGGGACTTGGGTGTGGAGATCATCTTCACATTTCCATCACTATGGCTGTGTGATTTTATAGGGCTCAGAATCTTCTCTGAGGAGTCCTCCCTCTGTGAAGACATTGAGCCACTGCCTGGTCTCTGAATGGTCCACAGGTGCCCAGCAGCAGATGCAGTTCAATTGCTTGTGCCTCCAAGGCCTCCAGTGCACACTGCCGTCATTTGTCACCCTACATTCTCTGCAGCAGGGTCAGAATGAGCTCTGAATTAAACAGCAGTGCCTGGCTGGGATTTCATGTCCCCAGGTCTAGGTGCTTCTGGGTCACAAGGGCCCCCAGTGTACTGTGCAGCAACAGGATCACTGACTCCAGTATGTGGACAGATGTGGAGCTTTGGGGAAATAATCACCTGGAAAATGACATTCTTCATCCTGAGGGTTATAAATCTTGAAAGTGGAGAAACAGTGGTCTCATGGCTGAGCTCCTGCTCATGAACACAAGTCACAAGGGCCTTACTTCCTCTTCAGGCTGCTTCAGTACCTCTCCCCTCTGCTTTCTCAGTGCTTGTTTGTGAGGGTGTTTCCATCAGCTCATGGTGGGCAGGCAGGGTGATGGTCACCCAGCAGTCATCATTTCCCACGGTTGCCTCAGCAGGTGCGGCCCCAGGGCATGTGGTAGGACTCCTCAGCTTGCAGCCTGATGGACTTGGAGTGAAAGGGGATGGTTGTCTTTCCAGTGTGGCTTCAGTGGAAGTGAAGTGCTCGGGCACAGGGCTAGTGGTGCATGGCGAGGCCGTGGGTCCACAGGAGCAGTGCCCATGAGGGCTGACTGGATATGGCTCCATCGTCACCGCCCATGTTGCGAAGTCAGTGGCCCACCCCAAGTGTGGTTTTGCCTTGGCTTCAAACTGTGCTTGGACTGGGCAGCTGCATCTCACCTTCTTTGGGCCTGAGCTGCATGAGCCATGTTCCCTGGTGAAGGCAGACCTCACGGAGACTTGTGAGCCTGCCTAAGCCCACTTGAGCCTACCCCATCCACCTTACCAAGGTCCTGATGCTGCCTGGGGCCAGAGATGGGGAGCTGCTTCACCGAGGATAGTCATCTATCCTGGCAATTGGCAAATCCTGCCAGAGATGGTTCTGCCTGCAATTTACGTGTGGGCTGCTTTTTACTTTGTGCTCACTGTGCTCCTGACACTTGGTTATCTCATGAACTCCTGTGAAAGCTGCATGAAAGAGTAATCTGAGGAAGAAGAAATTAACATTTACCCTTGGGTGGATGCTGTGCCATTATAAAGCATGCTTTTCCTGTCCTTTGGGAAAATGTGTAATTTGGGAACATTTGCATTCATGATTTGTTTTTTTTTTTTTTTTTTTTTTTTGATAACAAAAATGTTACTACTGTG
This sequence comes from Hystrix cristata, assembly GCA_004026905.1. NCBI lineage: Eukaryota > Metazoa > Chordata > Mammalia > Rodentia > Hystricidae > Hystrix > Hystrix cristata. The sequence goes on along the minus strand of PVJO010001665.1, from coordinate 115,690 downwards.
TTCTCCAAAGTAGAAAAGGACCTGTTTTCCAGGGAACACAGCTGTGGGCTTTTGGGTAACAGGGTCCTGCTGCTGCTGATAACCTTGTAGACTTGGGCAGCTGGTTTCACGTTTGCTAGCGCAGGGATAAGTGTGGTTCCAAGTGCTCGCTAATGAGAAGGATCTGCACTGGGCATTGCAGAACAGGCCTCCAGGAGAACCAGGTCTTAGGCTTTGATTTTTCTTTCCCAGAGGCCTGGCCCATGCTTGACTTTGAGGGGTTTGCTTCCAGGGGTGGACCCTGAGGCAGTTAGGGGTTTTAGGGACCCTAGGACCATGAACTCTACATGGTGAATGTGTCTATTTGTCACCTGGAAGGTCACCTGCATGGTGTTGAGTAGGAGAGGCATCAAGGTTCAGAGCCTATAAGGCCCAGTGCATTTTGGGGAGATGATGCCCCTATCCTGGGAGGGGACCTCGTGCCTGGGTCAGCCACATCCATTGCTCCCTCAGAGCTGACAGGGAGGAAGGGCCTCAGTGCTCAGTGGAGGAGGACATGGCAAGCTGGCAGGTCCCATGGGGTCTCTGAGAAATGGGGTGCCTGTCTCCCCTTCCCTGTGGAGTTTCCCACCTCACAGCTCCTGTCAGTGTCCTGGGAGCAGCAACCTAAACCATCCCAGGTTCTGGCCTGGCTTGAAGCTCAGGAAGGGCCAGGAGGGTGTGTTCTGAGGGGTGCACTGGCAGGGCCCTGGTGTGGGGAGGAGGGGCCACTGTGCAGTCAGGAGTGAAGGGGGATGAGGCGGGGAGAGAGGATGGGGTAGAGAGGGGAGAGAGCGTGGGGGAGAGGATAAGAGGGTAGGGGAAGGGAGGAGGAGAGAGTGGGAGAAGGAAAGACAATGTGGGGGAAGGGAAGACTGGGGAGGGGAAGACTGGTGAGGGGGAGAGAGTAGGGTAGAGGAGAAGGCCCTGGGTTTGGGGTGGGATTCACTGGGGGACGGGGGCTGACAGAGGCAGACCTCCCAGGGTTGGTTCAGAGGCCCCACAGTCCATCCCCACACCAGTGTGCTTCTGTTGATCTGGCAGGTGAGGGACAGCAAGGATGGGGGATAGTGGGGTCATTTTGTGGGTACTTGTGGACCGCATGGGCTGGACAGGTGCTGACCCACAGCTGTCTTGGTCATGGGAATATGGGGCTTGCGCCTGCCGGTCCCCTTAAGTGGGAGAGGCAGACATGTGGCAGAGAGGAGAAGGGTCGGGTACTGGTTCCGAAGGCCTGGCTGGGCTGCTGTGGCTGGCAGTCACTTCTGAGGATGCCATCTCCCTGTTCTTATCATGAGGGGCTGTGACTCTCTGAGATCCTGTGTCCCTTGGTGGAGGGGTGTGGTCTAGAGCTGCGTCTGCCTCCTGGATGAAAGAAGGCAGAGATGCCTCTCTAGGCTGCCTCAGGCCCTGAAGTGCAGCTTGCATTTAGGTTTTATTCAGTTTGGGTTGATGCATCATGCTGCACTCTTTGAAGGCAAGCAGGGGTTCAGCAGAGGGGAGGGCTGTCCTCCAGGGCAGACCACCGCCAGCCCAGCTCCTCAGTGTCCTGCTGCCACTCAGAGCCAAACATCCTGTCACCCAGCATGACACAGAGTCACCAAAGCTGCAGAGTCGGGAATGTACTCAAGATCAGGCCACCTTTTGGCCATAGGCAGCCTCAGCCCAGTCCTGCTTGTTGTGACCCAGACACCTCTTTGGCCAGCACACCCAGCAGTCTTGTGCCTGTGACTCTAAGACCCCAGAAGCTCTGGGTCACCCCAGTTCCCAAAGCCCTGTGTCTGCATGAAGGCCGTGGGAGGCTACATTCCAGACTGCCACTCAGAACAGACCAACGCCTTGTCTGTGGGCCCAGCAGGGACATGGAGGATTTTCTTTCGAGGTGCTCAGACCTATCTAGATAACAAAAGTTTCTGGGAGCTCCAAGCTGGGACTTGCTCAGCAGCTGTCACTGTAGAGCCACCTTGCTTGCCCCCTCCTCCACAGGAGGCAGGTGCTGGTTTGCCCGGGAGGCGGAACCATGAGGCCAGGGCCCCTCTGTGGGGCAGGTTCTCCTGTCTCAGCCTCTGCGACCGTCTGACTCTGCTTCCAGCCCACATGAAGCTTCCCACGTGGTGGCCCTGTGACTCCTCTGTGTGGCTTCCTAAGCCCATGCTGCCCTCAGGTTTCTTCTGCGAACTCTGAGCTGCCTGGCTGGGTGTGGCATCTTTCCTTCCCCAGACTTGCCTGGAAAATGCTGGGGCAAAAGCATGCATCCTGTCTTGAGGGCAAAGGGACCCTGGCTGGGGAAGCACCATGTCCCAGATGCCTGCTGCCTGCAGGTTGAGTGGCAGTTGTAGTGTCACCATCTCACACCCCATGCTATCTTGCTTGTCCACAGTCTGAGGCCACCAAGAAAACTACAAACTTCTGTTTCCAAGAAGAACACCTGGCTATACTACACTCAACCACCACTCAGAACAGGCAAAGATTCCACATCCTTGGCCACATAGCAGGATGCTCTTGTTAACTGACTGCTCTGTAAAGTCTGGGAGGTTGACTGCCATTCTGAATGAGTTGGGGACAGGAACACCAAGAAGCTCCCATCAGAAGACCAGTTCCTGGAGGAATCATTGAATGTGAATGGGCCAGCTCTTGGGGAAGCTGGAAAGTGTACTGGCCACCAAGATGTCACTAAAAGGATTTTTCCTCCCCGTCGTTGGGTGCCCAGGGGTCCTCCTCAAACAGTTGCCCCCACACCTTTTGCTGAGGGTTAGTCCTGTTTCCCGACCCTCGCAGGGCTTTTGCAAAGCAAGGTGTGCCCCTGAAGGTGGCTGACTTCTTTTCACTCTGCTTGCAGTCTTTCTTCCTGGGTGACAGAATCCTGTGGGGACCTGGAAGATTACTGTACACAAACACTGCCTTTGGAACAGGGGTCAAAGTGGGTGTTGTGGTGGGGATGTGTGTCAAGCCAGCAGATGGCTAGGAAGCTGCTCCAGGAGGACAGAAATTGCTTTCTTATTTCAGAGCTTCTGGCAATCTTTATGTGTGAGTGGGAAGAATCCAGATTGGGGTCCTGCAAAGAGTGCCCCCCAGCCATGGCTGCAGAGCATAAGAGCTTGCATCTTGACTCCAAAGCGCAGCTATGAATAAATCGACAAATCTATTTGTGGGCTTATCAAGGACATAAAAACATCATTCTGGCTGGCAATGAAAACGGCATTGTGTGGCTCGCTGACATTCGTTTGTCAGCTGTTCTTGGAATAGGTGTTAAATCATAACTGGAGTGCTGGCATTGTAAAGCCAGCCTGGGATTTTCCAAACTGTTCAGTGAAAATTTTGAACTGTCTCTTCCTCTACCCTCCCTCCAGCCCTCATGAAAACCATGCACCTTTCTGTGGCATGTGATTTAGGATGCATACTCTGCAGGCACATAGTGTTACAGTGAATACATGATGTCACCAAGGGGCTGGGCATGCTTCTCATTGTTTACCCTGAGTGGAACAGGATTTCACATCCTTGGCTTCCTTAGAGGAATCTTGACATTTCAGAGAGCAACTTACGCAGAGCTGTGTGCACTGTCCTGTGGAGTCTGGTGTCTGTGTGAGCTTGGGTCTTTGGTGGTGCTGTTGCAACGTGACAGTCGGCTGGCCCTTGGTTGTGGTATGAATCTGTGTAAGGACCTTGATGAGGACGCTCCCGCCGCGGGGCGCTGGGACGGTTTCCTCAAACTCACACGTCTTGACGTGCGGTCCCGAGTGACCCTTCCGTGCACCACACGTGGGTGACCTTGGGTATCGCGGCTGTGACTCCCAGGAAGGCATCACCCTGGGGAGGACATGTGGTTGTGAGAAGCACTTTTCTTTCTTTTTTTAACCAGAGTCTGGGTGACTGAGAAATCTTAAAAGCTGGGGACACTGGAACCATTGGGTGTTCCAGGCTTGGTTTCCCGCTCCTGTGTGGCATGAGCTGAGCTGGGTACCTGCTGACTCCTCCGCTTCTCTCTCATTTTCCAAGTCCTGACCTTGGGGCTTGCAAACCTGGATAAGGGCTCTGATCAAATGTTCACAGGGGTTATGATCTTTTCCGGATCCTGGGACTCAGGGTTAACTGGAGAGCCTCTAGCGATGCCAGTGCCTGTGGTCTGTGGGCCACACTGCACTTGGGCACCATGGACGGAGATGGCCAAGGTTGTGGGGTCCAGGGGCAGGGCGAACCTGCTCCTTGTCCTGAGGTTCAATCCAGATGGCTCCTCCATCCTTCCTCCTCTTTGGCAGTAAAGGGACAAGGGCGCAGCTCAAAGCCTTCTGTGTCCAATAAACTGGGACTTTGCACCAGGCTTGCAGAGGATGCGATCGCATTGAGTGGACGTGAGGAGATGCTCACTCAGGCCCTCACACCTTGAAGCCTCCAGTCCTCCTGCCTGTCGCCCACACTGCTGTCCGCTCTCATGTCGTATTCTAAAGTGCTCACTTCTGTTTCCCGCACTGTCTCCGGCATCACCCTGGCCTGGCTGTCACATTTCCCCAACTAAACTTCCCTGTGACCGGCCCCGGCCTGTGAGTTCTGCATTAGCTCAGACCCAGCTCCTCCTGACGCTCCATGAGGACTTCGATCCCTTGTGCCCACCCTGCTGCTGCCTCTGCCTGGCTGGACTGACCTGTGGGGCCGCTTACACCTCCGTCCTGACTCTGTATGGTGCCCTTGAAAGCCCCTGTTGGCTGCGTGATGTCCCTCCCATTCTTGGCTTTGTACTTCATGTGTGTGTCTCTTCTTCACTGTCCAGTGCACATTCAATGATGGTACCCGCTGTGTCGGGCTCTCCCTGGGGTTCCTGGGAGTGTTAGGCACACAGTAAGTTCTCAGGACATGTGCTGATGGCTAGGTCCTTGTGCTCATGGATGCAGTGCCCCAGTCCCCCATTCTCCTCTGGGAGCACATGGTGTCCATGTGGAGAGGTGTGGGAAGCAGTGGTGGGAAGCTGTTGGGGGAAGGAGCCATCGCGACTCGTGTTTTGTGCATAATATGGGGGGTGTTTTGCTTCTCAGCGTTTCACACACAGCTGCCTTTGTCTCTGTCAGCCACCCAGCTCCATCTGCCCAGCGATGGAGCAGTGTGAGGATGGTGAATGCCATGCAATCCTGTGGAGGGGGTGGGGACCAGGCTGAGTCCTAGTGAACATGGGAGGGAGGTGGCGGTTCTTGGGAGATGCCACAAAGCCCTGTCTGCTCTTGGCTATAGGCGGGCACCTCACAGCCCCTCAGGGTGGGGACACTGGAGGCTGTAGGCCGATTACCCACCGGTGTCATGGTGAGAACAGGCTAGGCCACCTCTCGAAAGGCCCAGCATCTGTCCCCAGCCCCTCTGCTCAGTAAAGCCACCAGCTTCAAGTGTCCCTTGCATCTTGGCTGTGCCAGGAAGTGCTGAAGTGGAACCAAATTTGAAAATAATGTTTTTAAGTGTTTCTTTCTCATTACAAACATTGTTCATGCTCCCTGAAGATACATAATATATTGATGTATAAAAGAATCCTGAACGCCATTGGTGCTTGGGGCTCTGCATTTGTGCCCCCTTCCCAGCGTTGTTGGATTGCGTTGAACATCACAGTTTGTGCCCTGGTCTTTTCATGTCGTTTAATTGGGATATTTTCCCTTCATTAAGATGTCTGTAAAATGGGACATGAACAGCTGTGGGAGAACTCATTACCAACATTCCCCATGATGTACATCACCTTTCACCTGTGGGCCATTTAGGTTATTCCAGCTTTTCGGTTTTAAGCAGTGTTATCCAATAGCTGCCCGATGTCTTGAAAGCAGGGCCCTATTATGGGGGGTCATCATCAGCAGCTGACTGTCCCTGTCCTCAGGTGTCAGCACCTGGACCGTGCGCCATGGGTGGGGGCAGTGCCGCAGGGAGGAGGCCATGCAGAGGGCCTGGCCCTGGGACCCAGCATTGTACAGTGTGGGCAGGAGGCTGGGCAGGAGGCAGCACCTGGCCCAGCTGGGCAGGGACCTTGGGTCCTCAGAAGAGGTGTCAGGGGCCGAGGCCTGGACAGTGGGCCAGGTGCCAGACTGCACGCCACATGGTTCTCGTGGATGAGTGTGCAGTGTCAGCCCTGAGGATCCTGTGGGAGGTGCTGCCCCTGTCCCCTGTCACAGCCAGGATACTGAGGTTCGAATAGCCCAGGCCCACGCCGGGCCTTGCAGGGGTCCCAGTGGCGCCCTCCTTGGCGACAGAGGCTCTCACACACGTCGTTCCCTCTGTGCCACTGTCCGTGGTGATAAGTCCTCACACGTGTGTCACCCAGCAGCTCTTCTCTTGAGCCAAGTATCACATGGCCAGCCACTGCCCGAGAAGCAGTCCTATCCTCCTCTGGCCCTCGCTCCTCCTGCCCCAGGCCATCCTCTGCCACCTCCCCTGGGAGATGGATCTGTGGCCTCTCTCCTGCCTTGTGTTTGCTTCTCTTCTCACAGCAACCAGAGGGATCTGCAGACTGGAGTCCTCTCAGGCCTGTCCTCCGCTGGGTCCTCAGTGCCCCGTGACAAGGCCCACACGTCCCTGAGGACTCCACCCACCAACTGCATGGCCTCTCTGTCCTTGCCGGGCTCCTGCACAGGACTCTTGAACAGCATCGTGTGGGCTTTTCTCCCTGTACCCCTTTCCCCCTTCTCTGCACAGGCCCTCCCCCACAGCCCTTTCTCGGTGTTCCCTGCCCTGGCATTTCGTGGATACATCTGATGTCTGTTCCTGACCCAAATCTGAAGCACACAGCACTGTACCTGGAACCCTTGGATGGTGCCTGGTGCATCCTGACGTGCTGGTCGTGAGGCTACCCTTTGGGAGCAGCGGGAGACAGTGCAGGAACTGGGGCCGCTCCCTGAGGGGAAGGTGCAGAGGACTCTAGGGTGAGGCCACCTTTCTCTTCCCACATCTCCTTCATATGCACTCGGCTTGGCTCTCAGGAAATCTCGAATTGCAAAGCGCCTCTTCACCCTGCACTTGATGAATGTCTGAGCTGGTTCTGTCTGGAGTGTCCTAAATGATCAGAGGGCTGGAAGAGAGTGAAAGAGGGTGAGAGGAAGAGGAGGAAGAGAGAAAGAGATAGAGAGAGAGAGATCCCTGCCAGGCTTCCTGTCCACCCTGTGCTGCCGTCAGCACCAGATGGAGGATGCAGCCTGGTGGAGGCTAATTTATGTATTGACTAAAATGCTTACAAAGCCAGTATGTACAGCCAGACTGAACATTCAATTAAAAAGCCTGAGATGAAAATTCAGACCTGCCAAGTGACTAGGATGCACAGGGCCACGCAGAGGGGGAAACAGTGAAATTTCTATGTCCATTTCACCCTCCCTCTCAGAGTCTGGAAACCAGAGGTACTATGGCCCATGTGGGAGGCCAGGAGCAGAAGCCCGAGGGTGTGAGGGTATAAGAGTAAGACAGCCTGGTCACAGCTGTGGGCACGACATCCACCCACACGGAGGGAGGAGTAGACAGTGACCTGAGGGGCTGTAGGCAATGGGGTCTCAGGTGTGCATGACACTGCTCAGGGGAGGTGTAGGCACAGATCACTGGCCAGAGACACCAGGCGCCTTCTCCACGGGTTGTTGAGGGTGTACTGGGGGGAGTGTAAGGGGACCTGGATCCCTGCTGTGGCCAGAAGTCACTGTGCCCCCTCCTCCTCCCAAAAGTTTGCTCTCCAGAGCCTACAGCAGAGTAGATGCTGGGCAGCTGTGGGATGCCTTGGGGAAGTGGATGTTGTGTGGGGACAAGTGTTCATCCAAGGGCCATGCAGCCTCCCTGCTGAGCCCATGTTCACACCAGGGCCTGGCCTCAGCGAAGCCCTGGCAGCCAGGACCTCCCTGTGACCGGAGCAGGATGTGTGACCTCCAACAGGTGTTGTAGATGAGTCAGTTTGCATCTGACTGTGGAGATTTCTCATCTTGAGGGCAGGGAGACCTGGGAGGATGGCAGAGTTTGGGGTCCTGAGGGTGGCAGCTAGCTCTGTGTCCACTCTGGACAGACCTGGTGAGGTGGCGTTTCTCCCTAACATCTACCTTGTGCCCACTGCAGGTCCACAGGTGTGAGTCACTGTGACCATCACTACAGAGAGGCCTGTGACAGCACAGCCATGACCCAAGGACAATTTGTCATTTATCTTAGAGATTCTGTTCTTAAATCGATTTATTTGCTGGCGGTGGAACCCAGGGCTTCCCATGTGCTAGCCAAGCATCCTGCCATTGAGCCATGCCCAGGCTCTAGATTTCAGACCAGTGTTCAACTCACCCAAGACTGAGCAGAAGGCAGAGGCCCCACTGCGTGCACAGCCTTGCCAGTGTCCACACTCCAGGAGCAGTGAGTGTTAGGACTGGTGACTCCACACTGACCTGTTCCTGTCACCGAATCTGAGATTCATCTGGGGCCCTGTTGGGTGGCCCCACAGAGCAGGCTTGCTCCCCGAAACCCTCCATGCCCATCCTGTCCCTCATCTGTGAGCCCCTGGCAGTGCTGATCTCGTTACAACTCTGTGTCTTCATGCCCGCACCCTTTCCAGCCTGGCACTACTCTCTGGCCATGTATCTTTCCATGGCCCCAGTTCATGTCCGTTTGCCACTGAATAGTGCTTCACTGTCCAGATGGACCCTGATGTGGCTGCCCCTCCAGAGGATGTCCTGTCTGTGTCCCTGTGTGGTGATTTCTGAATGAGCTGCTGCACAGCTTCCTGTGGTCTCTGTGGCCTTGGGGCTTACACCGTGGCTGTGGTGTTGGGCTGGCCATCTCGTACCCACGGGGGCACTGCACAGTCCCAGGCCACCATTTCTGGCTCAGGGTGGACAGTGCTAGGTCTTGTCCCAGCACATGGACAGTGACACTTGCCCCGAGGAGCTACTGGGCAAGTGGCAGGTGCCACCCAGCCCTGGGCAGTGACTGTGAGGGGCAAGGGGAAGACAGTTCCAAACCCAGCATCTGCCTCTGTTTCCTACCGTCAAGACTCAGTGCATGGCCACTCTCAGCAGGGCTTGGCTTCTTCCTTGCTACTCATCCCATGGAGCAGGGCAGCTGGGGTCAACTTTGGTCTCTGCATCACTGCTTCTGGAAAGTGATGTGACTTGGTTCAGATGCGCCTTTTCCTGCTCCTTCCTGTGGGAAGAAATTCGCCTAGCTGCCCACTGCTGTGAGCCTGCCTTCTTTCTGGTGTGACTCATGGGGGTCTGAGGAAGGCGCCATCTGCAGGGTTCCCTGGCAGGACAGTGGGAAGTGGTGACTGAGCTGGTCAGCAAGGGGCCTGGGGTGCAAGAGGCCAGGCACTGAGGAGTGTGGTGGGAGTCGTAGGATGCTTCTCTCTTCTGTTTCCATGTGAGCAGCTGAATTCCACTGTGCAGAAAAGCCCATGCTGGTGACATTGAGAGAGTTGAAATCCCCTCCTTACTTCTGATTAAGCAAACTTGAGCACTTGGTACAGGCTGAGATCGAGAGGTTGTACACATCGAGTCAGCCAGTGTGTGGGGACACTTCCGCCCAGCCATCCCCCTGCGTGATGCTGCACCTGCCTGGACTCACTCACCGGCCCCCATCTGCCCTCTGGCAGGCAAGGTCCTGGTCAGGGAGGAGGAGGAACAATGCCTGGGCACTGGTTGGTTGGGAGGGTTGTGCAGAAAGGCAGTCAGGATGCTCTCTTAATGGGTGACTGAGTTGCAGCACAGCTGTTGGGCTGAGGACACCAGAGAACTGTGTCTTGTGCCCATGGACGGTGCTGCCCACACCAGGGTGGGTATAACCCATCCCAGTGGGGGTCCAACGTGTGCCACCCTTGGAGCAGCCCTGGGCCTTCACGTGGCTGCTGAGGTGGTGTCCAGGGACACAGCTGGGCATCGCCCTAGGACCTGAAGTGGAGAGATGAGTCCCGGGCTCCATGTAAGACATGGGTCAGCTTTGAGAAGAAGGAGGGAGGAAGCTTCAGAAGTAAACTGAAGCAGAACCATGTGCCTCTGTGGGTGCAGTCAAGCAATGACTACAGATATTCCCTGTTTAACGACCTACCTATTTAACAGCTGTTCAGACTTACAACTGAGGCATGCTGTTTGGACTTCCAACCTGCTGCTTGGACTTACAACCCATCTTTTTTGTACAGTTCTCTGCATTTTGTTTATAGAGCCTCAATATCTTTTTTTTGTATAGTACACCTTGTTTATACAGCACCGTAGTTTTTGCTGATTATACTATACAGTATTGTAGATTTATGTTCTCTTATATATTACAGCACTGCGTGTAAGAGTGATGCAATGAAAACAAAGTCATACAGTTGGAGTTTCCTTTGACCAATCCTTTGTTCTGAATATTGTAATGTACATACTCTATACAATTCCTCATTTAGCGACTAATTCTTTTAACGACTTAGACATAGAAATGGAACTTGGCCAGTAGAGGAGGAACATCTGCATGCTGGAAGCATCCTTGTCCTTCAGGGCTTCCGTGGGAGCATCCTGTGTCTGTCCCTAATGATCAGAACCTCCTGTGTGGGCTAAAGATGAGCAATGGGGGACCTTGGTGTCCAGGCAGCATGGGCCCTGTCTCTGTCCTGTGGGAGCCACAAGCGTGGTGGGATCATCTCCCACCCTGCCAGATGGCACCTGCGGTTGCATCTCTCCAGCGCCTCCCCTGGGCTGCTGCCCTGGTGGGTTAAACAGTGCCGGGACCCAGCATCACACTTCCTTCATTTCTTCTAGCTGAGACAGATTTGTCCTGATGATATCCTGGTCTAAACTTTGTTCAGTTCTCTTCCCCTGTGTCAGGGAAGGGCAGGCAGCTAGAAAGAGATGAGCCTGACTCTGCCTGTAGGCTCTGCAGAGTGGAGCCTGGCACTGCCCTCTAGCGCTGGGCTGGGAGTGTGCTTTCTCTCTGTAGCTTTTGTGCAGAGTGGGCCTGGGGTGCAGAGGGAAGGGAATCTCCCATCCCATCTCCCCTTATCATCTCTATTGTAAAATACTCACTTTATTTCCGCCTTCCCTTTTTAAATATGCCAACCTGAACTGTGCCTGGGAGAGTCAACGGTGCGGGCAGGTGTGGCCTGGCCCCATCCTGCCCTACAGGCCATGCATGGCCTTGCGCTCCTCTCCTGGGCCCAGACTGGAGCCCTGACCACCCAGGTAAAGGGCTTCATGTCCTCCAGGAGGGAGAGCTGGTGGTAAGGTCATTTTACTGCCTTGGGTTTAGAATCAGGAGCCCTGGGGTTCTGTCTGGGGTTGCTCTAGGCAGGGCAAAGTGAGTGAGCAGCGGCATTTGGCGGGCAGCCAGAAAGGCCAGGAGGAGCTTGTGATCCTGGGACCCTTAAGCCCCTCCTTGGCCTGAAGCCATGTCCTCTGTGGGGAACACACTTTGGATTTTGCCTGGCCCTGGCCTTGAGGCAGGCAGGAGGGAGAGGCCCTGGAAGGCTGAGCACAGCTCCCCATTGACTTTTGGAAGAACTGCCTGGGACTACCCGATGGATAGGAAGCCAGGGCTGCCACTCACCCACCAAATGGTCAGCCCCTATCTCGGGCTGCTTTGCCTCCACAGACTCAGCCAGCTGTACAGCAAAGATACATTCTTTAAAACTGTGACTATATTGAACTTGCATAGATTTTCTTGTCATTACTCCCTGAACAACGCAGTGTAGCAAGTGTTTGCCTTGCATTTGCATTGCATTCGTATTAGAATATGTACAGCACGCAGAAGGCTGTATGTGGGTTTGATGCTAATGCGGTGCCACGTTTCAGGAGGGACTCGAGCCTGTGGTCTGGCACCTGTAAGGGTCCTGGAACCATGCCTATCACATTTGCATCTGGGCTTTGCAGCTGTGTCTCCTCTTCCCTGCTTATGCTGATGGCCAAGCTCCTCCTTTTGCATCCCTCCGCTCCACTGTTATAGCCCTGTTCATCTTTCAAAACCCTCACTGCACTGTGGAGCTGCTGCTGACCCTGCGCCCCACTCTCTGCCATCCGTGTGCCCCTCCTCGACACCTCCTCATGATCCTGTCTTCACGGGGAATGCTGTTCTCCTGTGGGGCTTTGGTGAGTACTGGAAGGCATAGATCTGTGGCCCACAGGATCTGGATGCTCTTGGTGTGGGCAGGTGTGGCCTGGCCCCCTCCTGAGAGGATGAGAGGACTTCTCCTGTCATTGTGACCACAACTTTCCTGGGCTCGGGCCTATGGGCCACTGTCACTGCTTCTGTTTGGAGGTTGTTTCCTGGCAGAGGAGGGCGGCAAGAGCAGGAGGAGAGGTTCCTTCCTGTTCAGCACAGTGACTGGTGGCCTCCCGCTTCATCTCAACAAATCACACAAGCACAGAGCCATCTCCCTGCTTGCCCAACCACCAGGTCCTTGTCCTCATCCTTTCTTTGCATTTTCTAATCCAGGACAGTCAAGTCCCTTTCATCCTGAAGAAATGTTTTTGTACCTCTTGGGTCCACGTTCGTTACCTGGGAAAAGCATGGTCCGCTCCCAACTCAGTCAGAATGACCAGACTGCCACTTACCAGTTCAGCAAAAGTGGTGATGGATTGCAACTGTATGATGCTCAGTGTGCAGATCTAGCATTTCTATAGAATTACCAATATTAGTCTCTGCAGAGGTGTCACCCAGGCAGTGGAGGGCTCAGTGCAGGAGGGACGTGGTGTGGACAGGTGTGGGCGCAGAGGGGCCCTGTGCCCTGGCCCAGATTCAGATCCCTTCCTGCTGCTCCTCACCTGTGTTTACCTTTGTGAACCACAAACCTCCATCTACAGTGACAGTAATGTGGCACTCCTGGGGGGTTAAATGCAGATTAGAATGTGTAGAAAGCAGCTGAGACTGTCCCAGAGGCGCCCAAACGGCTGCCAGGATGAGCCACAGCAGTAGGGTGGTTGTCATCAATGGGCAGGAGGACAGGCAGTTCAATGAGGACAGGACAGAGACCAGGAGATGCCGGGCACCGGTGCATGCCTCCAACACACCATTGCTGTCTGTGTTCTTGGGGGTTTGCAGTCAGCTGTAGAACTCAAACCTTACATCCTGGATCCACTTTTCATCAGAATGCCCCTCTGTGGTTATCTTGCTACTTATTGTCATCAGTTGGCGGAGCAAATGTGGCGTGCGAATCACCTCTTCCTCATCCGGAGCATCATCCCTCATTGCCAAAGCCACCACCGGATTAGGGCATCTGAAGTAGAGAGTAGTTGAGCCAGGGCATATGGTTATTGAATTTTGATTATCTGCTTGTAGTATTTTTAAAAATTAGATTACGCTTTGTTTCCATTTAACAAAGGAAGATAAATGTGCTTCCTGTTTTTATTAAGATAAAAATTAACACTCTTCTGTGTCTAGATGGATTATAGGAGATGAAACCAAGCAAGTAGAGGATTATGTCTTTCAAAGCCAGTCTGGGAGCCTTGTCTGATGAAGCCATTTGGCAGAGCAGATCTGTAAATGGGAATAAATAGTGGCCAATACCAGCCTCGGGGCCTGCCCAGCGCTCAAGGAAGGACAGGGTTGGAGGGGAAATTACTCCAGTTCCATCCTGCCCCTTGGGGTAGTTGTGCAAGAAAGGGGTCACCACACATTGTCACCAGAGGGTGGCCATGAGAACCCGACCAACAGCCCCAGCACTCACCCAGCCCTGTTGGGGCCATGGTTTCCGTGAAGGGGAGACTGGGGCGTTTTCTTGCATAGCCAAGTTCTAAGAATGATCAGTCCTGATTATCAGGCTGATGATTCAGCAAACTTGATATTTTAAAGAGTAGATGACACTTCAAATAAAAAAAATCACTGTGACAACTGAAAGGCTCAACAAGGAAAGAGAAAGGGAAAGGCGGGGAGGAGAGGGGAGGAGGAGGACAGCAGGGAGGGGGGAGTGAAGAGAGAGGGGAGGAGCAGGTAGGTGCTTGCACACCGTTCTGCATGCTGCCTGGGCCTCTGTATACTGTGTGGTCTTGTAAAATCATCAGTCCAGATCTTGCTCTGTGATCCCAGATTGGAGGGGACAGTGCCTCCTTGCACATTGCCCTCTTGGGAGGCCATGGTGGGGAGAGGTTGCAGGCCTCAGGATGCTGAGTGAGGAGTGTGCAGCTGCCCTCGCCTGAGGCTGAGTGCCACTCAACCAGTAAAACCGTTGTCTTGAGGAAGCTTGGATTTCTAAAGAAGCCTATAAATAATCTCACAAATGGGGCCTTGCTGCATAATCGTGAGCACTGATTTTTGAGAGTAACTACCAGAATAAATTTGCTGAATGAATAAATCTGCATATCTGCCAGTCTCTTGTGAAAGGCTGGCTTGGGCAGAAATAACCTCCTAGAAAGGGCTCATTCACCAAGCACAAAGGCCACCACTTAAGTGATTTCTAATTCACCAGGGGAGACTATCAGCTCATTCTTCTGTATTCCTAGCAGATGAGAATTCAAATGAGGACCCTTCTCCAACAGAGAAACCTGGCTCCTGCTGTCTGGAGTCTCCCCTCTTAGGCTATACAGGCAGGCAGCTTTATTGCTATCAATTAAACTTGCATGCACAAGTCTTGTCATGTTGAGACGAGACTAAGGAGTAACTTCCCTGCATTAGGTTGGAATTTAATGAGAACAGGCCGGGAGCTGTGCTGAGGAGAGACTTTACGGTCATAGTTGTCCCTACATCCCACTGTAGAGGGACTTCACTGGCCACACCTATCTCTACAACCCAGAGTGGCTGCACTGAGATGTTACCCCAGACACAGGAGAGCCTGGCTGCTCCTGCTCTGTCTGTCCAGCTGGGCTCTTGGCTTACACTCCAGAGAGAGGCCACAGGTCCCAGGGGGTAAGGGTGGAGGGGGTGGAGGGAAGAATGTGCTCCTGAGGGGCGGGGGATGGGGCCACTGGCTGGATCAAGCTTAGGAGGCCTTGGTGGGGCCATTGGGTGGGCAGAAAAGGCAGGTGCCCATGGAGCTCAAGGCAGCTGTGGGCACCATGTTTTCCTCATGATGGGGATTTATTTGTGTGAATAAAAAGACAGAACAGTAAAACAAGCACCAGCATATGGACTGAGCACCCAAGAGGAACAAAGACTTGCAGCCTGTGATGGGGTCCTGCTGTCTGGTTCCAGGACATGTGCATGTCTGTCTCCACATGGTCCATGTAGTTGTGCCTACCTCTTCCTGGTAGGGTAGCCTGGCATCTGAGTGTCCTATAACTTGCTCCTGCTGCCCAGCAGAGACCTGGCAACACAGGACATGCTGGTGTCTTTAGTTCCTTTTTCTCCCCTATGCAGTATTCCGTGACTTGAGTACATCATACATCATCCATTCTGCAATTGCCTGGTGAACACCTGGTTGCTGCTTTTGATGCCCACACAGACACGTATCTCAGCCTGGAGGTCACCCTGTGCTCCCTAGGATGGGGTCACGAGCCACAGAGCAACCTTGTTGCTCCCACCAGCATGGGCACAGCGTGGTTTCCTACACTTTGCCAGTGCTGTGTGGTTAGAGCTTTCAATGTTTTCCAGTCTGGTGGGTATGGGGCGATGTCTCAGCGTGGTTCAGTCTGCAGTTCTCTGGCTATGAGACCTGCCAAGTAACTTTCTGTGTCTTTAGAGCCATTGGTGTATGTCTCTCACCCAAACCCTTTTGGGTTACGGTCAGCTCCCTGTATCTGCAGGTTCACCTCCGCGTACTTGATCACCTTTGCAGAAAAATACCTGGCAAAAAGCTGCGTCAGTACTGAATGCATGCAGCCCTCTTTCCTGCCCTGTTCCAAGGCCCTACGCAGCCCTTGCGTTACCGTAGGCATTACAAGTCTCCCAGAGAAGTGTGGGGTGCGCGTGTTACACGGGGCCAGCCCTTGAGCTTCCGTGTCAGCGGAGTCCTGGATGCAGTCCTGTGCACACCCAAGGGTGCCTCTGCCTGTCTTTCTAGCAGCTCCTTTCCTAGTGTTTACTTTCCTGCCACTGTGCTAAGTGGAGATAGTAACTGTTCCATGCCTTCCTGGTAAAGTAGCTTTGTGCTAATGCCTGCCATGCAGATGACGAAGCTGAGTCATGCACAGAGGGACTCAGTTTCCCTGCTGGTGTGGGCAGAGCAGGCACCCAAGCACACAGCCTTCATGGCTGGGCTCTAGCTCAGCTGTGCAGTGATTGATGTGTTCTGGATGCTAACGTGTTTCAGGAATGTGTAAATACTTTTTCTCAGTGTGTGGGTTGTCTTACCTTTCTTCTCAGTGCCTTTTGATGAAAGAGGTTTTGAAATTGTAATGTTTTTCAACCAAATAAACTTTCTTTTCTGACGAATACTCTATTTAAAAAATAATTTCTTATCCTGAAGTTTTTAACTATATTAACTTACGACAGTTTCTATTTTCTTTTCACATTTGAGACTCTAATTCAACTAGATGTCATCCAGTATAAGGTGTAAGGTAACCAACCATTTCTTCCATCCAGGCAATCTAACTTGCCAGCACCCTTTTGTCTATCATCTCTCTCTCTATCTCTTGATCTATCTATCATCTATCTATTCATATTTATTTTGTGCTATTGACAGGCATTGAACCCAGCTCAGGACCTTCCTACTGAGCTACATTCCTCTCTCTTTTTTATTTTTTTTATTTTATTTATTTTTTTAGGGAGTGCTGGGGATCAAACTCAGGGCCTTGTGTTTGCTAGGCAAGTGCTCTACCACTGAGCTAAACCTCCAACCCCTATTCTTTATTTTGAGACAGGATCTTGCTACATCGCTCATCCTGGGCTCAAACTTATGATCCTCCTGCCTCAGCTTCTTAGAGTGCTGGGATTACAGGTACATGCCACCACACCCAGCTCTCAGAACTCTTTTAAACACCTGGCCTTTCCCTGCAGGAGCCATGCTGAGAAATCAGGTCTCTGTGTGTCTATTTCCACTTAGCTCTGTAGTCTTTTTGTCTGGTGTTGCTCCAACTACATGTCTGTAATTACTGCAATGTATTTAAAGTCTTGATATGTATTAGGGCAAGGACTTTCCCTCTTCGTATGCATTTTTAATTCATTTGTCAAGTACTTCAAAATTGTGTTGACTTTTGACACTGGACATGCATTTATACTATGCACTAAGTCAAGGGAAAAATTACAGCTTTTTGAACCTTCCTACTTAAGAATATAATATTTTTTTCAGTTTATTTAGATCCCCTTTAAGGTCTTTCAGTAAAATTGTGTAACAGTATTCTCCACAAAGGAATGCACATTTTAATTAAATGTACTCCTAGTGCCATGTGCAATAGCAACACAGATATTAGAAATCCTATGCTAACTGCTCATCACTGGTGTACAGGAAACACTAGTTTTTGTGCTCGCCACAGCCCAGGGCTCCCATTTGCATGTTGGACTCTGCGTGGTCCTTGGTTTTGTGTGAGCTCAGCATGTGCTTTCGTCTTCTTGTTATTGTGGATGCTTTCAGACATGCACAGCATGGAGGTCTAGTGTGAGGACCCCGCATGTCCAGTATCCACAGTTCTCCATCCTGGATGTCCCTCCACTGTTGTTACTTGTAGGAATGTGTGTTAGTTACTTTTCTCTCCTTGCTGGGACAAAATACCCAACACCCAAAGTTAGGGGAAGAAAGGTTTATTAGCTCACAGTTTGTAGAGGTTTCAGTCCCCAGTCAGCTGGGTCCAAGGCAGGGTGGCAGACAGGCAGAAGGCAGCAAAGGTAGGCAAGGGATGCAAGCAAGCAGCAAGCTAACCAGCTTCTTCCTGTATCTTATATCTTATCCAAACTACCTGTCTTTAGGGTAGGCAGTACTCCCACTCTTAATCCTAATACTCTTAATCCTAGAGTCACACCCCTGCTCCCTGCAGAACCATGCCAAACCAATCAGTGGACTAATTTAGTAATCACACTCTCTAGATCCAGCTACCTCTTACCACGTGAGGCTTTGGGGGGGACGTCTAGACACAAACCATAATATTCCGCCCCAGGACCCCCAAAGACTCATGCATATAGCTTTACGCAAAAGACATTGAGTCCATCTTCAAGAGTTGCCAAAGTCCTAACAGTCTCAACACTGCTGAAAAGACCAAATCCAAAGTCTCCTCTGAGATTTAAGGCAAACTCTTAGCTGCAAGCCTCTGTACAAATGAAAAGAAGGTTAAACACTTCCAACATACACTGGCACAAGATAAACATTTCCATTCCAAAAGGTACAAATAGGGGGATACAAAGGAACAGGACCAAAGCGATTCTGAAATCCCGCAGGGCAAACATTAAGTCCTGTAGTTCCAGGTGCAGCATCAGAGGCGATCTGTGGTGAAGTCTGAACTCCAAGGGGTTTGGGTGGCTCCGCCCTTACGGCACTTCCAGTGGTGGCAGCTCCCATGGCTTCTCTCTTGGGCTGGTTCTGCTCCCTCGATGCAGTTTTCCTCAGGCAATCCACATTCCTGGCTTCTCCAAACTTTTGGGGTCTCCAGTGCACCTTCAGCTTCACCTTCACAGCTTCATACACTGCCGTCTCAGGGGCACTGGTGGAAGCTTTCCTGACCCTGCAACTCTTGCATTCTGCACGAACCTAAAACCAGGGCCATGAGGATGACGCCAGGGTCTGCCGCCAGCTGGAGCAGAAACAAGGCTTCCTTCTCGCTTGTCTGTAGGGGTCATGTGCCTGTATCACTGAGTACTCTGAACCAAATCCCGAGGACCAACTTCCCTAGGCTGCTGCCATTCTGGAACGTGGCACTCTGGACCTTTCTTCTCAAAGCAAAGTCTTTCACCTTTCCAACTCCGAGGCTGCAAAGGCTGGAGTCCTGCTGTTTCCTGTGATGTTCTTGGGCCGTCTTTTCTTTCATCTTTTGAAATACCCAGCTTTTTCTTGCTGGTTTCTTCAGCAACGAGTCTGTCTTTCATTCCATCTTTGCAGGCCACAACTTTACTGGAGTCTCCTTTATGAGCAAACTCATAACATTTTGAATCATTCTGCTGGGTTCTTTGCTCTTGGTTTTCAACATAAATCTGGCTAAAAGCCCCCAACAATAGCCACGCCACCGCCTCAACATTAGACTGCCTTGAAATTTCTTTTGCAAGATTAATTAGTCTGCCGCCCTTGATCTCAGTCTCAGGCAAAGTCTCTGGACATAAGCAAAATTCAGACAACTTTCTGCCAAGCCATAACATACATGGTCTGGAGTCCAACAGCCAGTGCAGTCTTTCTTCCCAGCAGAAACCTCCCAAGACTGGTCTCTACTGGCAGATTTCCTCTCAGCCTTCTGATCTTCTGAGCTCTGACCAGAATCTCCCGCTATCAACCTGTGAAGGTTTTCCAGGGCTTCTCTTGTAGGTGAGATTTCCAAATCTTTCCTAACTCTTCCCCTTCCCACAAGCCAGCTCCAAAGGCTCCTGAACCACGTGGTCAAGTATAGTCCCAGCAACGACCTCACTTCTCTGGTACGAAATTCTGTCTTGGTTACTTTTCTCTTGTTGCCGGGACAAAATACCCGACACCCAAAGTTAGGGGAAGAAAGGTTTATTTGGCTCACAGTTTGTAGAGGTTTCAGTCCCCAATCAGCTGGGTCCAAGGCAGGGTGGCCTGGCAGACAGGCAGAAGGCAGCAAAGGTAGGCAAGGGATGCAAGCAAGCAGCAAGCTAACCAGCTTCTTCCTGTATCTTATATCTTATCCAAACTACCTGTCTTTAGGGTAGGCAGTACTCCCACTCTTAATCCTAATACTCTTAATCCTAGCGTCACACCCCTGCTCCCTGCAGAACCATGCCAAACCAATCAGTGGACTAATTTAGTAATCACACTCTCTAGATCCAGCTACCTCTTACCACATGAGGCTTTGGGGGGGACATCTAGACACAAACCATAACAGAATGTTTGTCAGCAAATCCCCGGTTCCACGCTACTCTCCAGTACGCATCTCCAGCAGATAATGTCTTTAGACATACCATCATCCAAAGTACTGTCGTGTCTGTGGAAACAAACAGCATTCCCTAATGTTAATCCTGAGCAGATTCCCTGACAGCCCCCGCTGTCTCTTTGCAGCTGCTTTGACCCTGGAGTGACCTATGTCCCACCTGCGGCCAGGATCATGTGTGTTCTGCTTATTCCTGGTGGCCCCACACCCCTTCTGTCCCCTGCCCACTGAGGAGCCTGGTCCTTTGTCCTGTGGTGTCCCTGTGTCCTCGTGGTGGGGCTGCCCCCACTGTGCTGTTTCCTGGAAACGTGGTTGCTCATATCATCTGCTTTTCCAGGAGTGCTCCTCAGGTGGGCTGTGTCACACCTGGTTCAGCAACACGTTTTGAAGGCTGTCTTTGTAACTTTAGTTTCACATTCCATTAGTCCAACTGGGAGGGTCACCAGGAAGCCAGGGTCATGGGGCTGATGGAGAGGGAAGACTTCGCGCTTGTTGTTGATAACATCCTTTGTTGTATACTCATGGTTGTCACTAGGCCTAGAATCTGGCAACCTGGTCCTCCTTGTTCCAAAAACTGTGTGGCTACAAGCCGGAGTCCCCTAACTGCTTTGGTGCCAGAGAGGTGAGGACCCTGGAATGGCTCCATTAGCAGGGGGACATCTGTGGTTAGCATGACTCTGGACTCCAGCTTTGTTCTGTCCATCTGGCCAGGGATGGTGAGCTGAGCTCCCCAGTGGCTGTGAGGTGGGCAGGATGGTATGTGCTGCATCCTTCCTCCTGCGTCCTGGCCACTGCATCATCTTGGGTTTTGGTTGTGGGTCCGCAGAACTCATCATTTTGCTTGGGATCCCTGGAGCCTCCTTTGAGCTTCTTCCGGAAGGACTCATCTTCTCCTCCATCTTGCGCAGCCTTTTCCCACTCACCTGGCTCACCTGATCTCCTGTTGGTGCTGCTCTGCATTTCTTTGGTGGGTGTTTCCCCTCTGCTCAGTTTTCTTGTATTCCCAACTTCAGGACCCGCTCTGACCAGACACCACAAGCTGGTGGACTGTCCTAAGTTCCTGTCTCAGAACCATCCTGGGGATTTGGGGCAAGACACTTGCAGGAAGGGAAGGCTTTTGCACTGAGAACAAAGCCACGGAGGATAATTCTGACCTTGGAGACTTCAGTGAGTCCTCAGACTTTTGAATGGGACATAAACCATCAGCTTCAATTGGCTCCAGAACCACAGCTAGAGCCAGCCGGTTCCTGGTTCAGCCTCTTCCAGCAGGTTTCTGAGGTGGATGTAAATTCTGACTCTGTCCTGAGGAGGAAGAGAGAGTGGAGAGGCTACCATCTTGCCAGGGCCGCATAAGGCAGTACCCAGCTTGGTGAGGCACCAGGGGGCAGGGAGCAGAAGGTGGTACAAAGATTAGGGCAGAAAGTGCTTCTCCTTACTGTGGGCCCAGCCTCCACCTGTGACCCACCTTCAGCTCATATTTAGCTGATTTTGCGAAGTTTGGAGCAAAACAAGAAGAATTGGAGTGATGGGAACATGGGTGGTTCCAGAAGTCTCTGGAGAGCCTTCAGCTCTATTCTAGGGTTATTCAGTGGGTCAAGGTGACAGTTTGTTAGTACTAAGAAGGGGACACCATAAGGAGACAACACTCTTAGCTCTTAAAAGTGCTTAATTAAGCTGGGTGTGGTGACACATACTTAGGATCCCAGCACTCTGGGAGATTGAGGCAGGAAGATAACAAGTTCTATCCCAGCCTGGGCAAAATACAACTTAGTAAGACCCTGTCTCAAAAAACAAAAATATAGGGTTGGGGATTTAGTTCAGTGGTAGAGCACTTGCCTAGCAAGTGCAAGGCCCTGAGTTCGATCCCCAGCACCTAAACAAAACCAAACCAAACCAAATAAAAAATACAAAGTGCTGAGGAAGTAGCTCAGTGTGAAGGCCCTGGGTTCAACGCCCAGTGCCACCAGAAAAAAAAAGTTTAATTGACTCTAAATGGGGAAAATGGTTAAAACATTTAAGAAGCTCACAGGCAATGAGATGTATGTAGCAGGCGCTGTGAACTCCCACTGGGCACCGTGGGGCTTGGAGAGAATGTGGGGGAAAGCTGCCTGCCTGCTCAGCATCAACCCTGCCAGCAAGTGCGGGCATCAGACAGCTTATGGGGCTTCAGAGAAGATGCCTCTTCCTCAGACGTGACTGCAAAATGAAAGGAAGATGGCAAAATCTCCTGTGACTCTCTCTCCCCATCTCTTGTCTTTCTTTTCCTCCCACCGACCTCCCTCCCTCCTTCGTAGTCTTGGTGACTCTCTGAATTGTCCAAGTCTTCTACCCTGCAGTTTTACAGTCACGCATGCTATGTATATTACGAGTCGAAACAAACTTCCTGCCTTCCATCCAAATGCTGAGAGTGGATATGCACGTCGACACAGGACCCAGCATGGAGACGGTCAGTGTGTCTGCATGGTGGATGGTGGACAGATGCGTCCGTGTGGAGGGAGAGAGGAGGAAAGTGCCATGGGTGGATGGATTGAAAGGGGCAGGTGAGTGGAGAGATGATGGATGAGTAGATGCAGGCATGGTGGATGGGTGAACAGAGACATGGTTGAATAAAGACAGACCTCAGATGTGTGCCCAGGGGCCTTGACAGCCACTGCCCTCCTGCATGCCTGAAGATCGTGTTCTACCTGGGCCCCTTGGTAGTCGGCTGCTGTTTAGGGACTTCAGTTTTCATGGCGAGGACAGAAAGCTGGGCCTTCTGTGCTTGTGGCATGCTGTGAGTATACAGCAGTCGCCGGTGAGCACGTGTTCTGCTCGGTTGTGCCCTGTGTTAGTTGGTGGCAGCCTAAGCGCTACAGGAAAAGCTGGGCATTTGGATCTTTGTACTCTGTGTTGTTGACTTTGGGCCAAACTCTAAGACCATCTCCTCAGCTTTTCTGAGAGGTAGTAGAAGCTGTTTGCAGGCTAACCAAAAGGTAAACTCAAGGCAGCTTCTCATTTCACCATGCTCCACACCTGGATCTCCACCAGGACATGGAATGTTTCTTTGATGGGCTCAGGCCCTGGGGTTGTGTGCTGGGGAGACCAGTGTGGCCACCACTTGCCCCTCCTTCATCAGTCAGAGGGCTTCCTACCAGCTGCCCCCACCCCTCCTGCACTGAGAAAAGGCTGACCAGATTTTCTTGCCCCACCCGCAAGCTCTTTCCTCCTCCTCGGTAGCATTGCAGCCTACCCTACCAGCACCTCCCATCCCCTCCCAGGATGTGCTTGTCCCCTCAGTGCCAAGGGTTTTCAACACACCATGTATTTTAATGTTTAGGAGGGGCCAACAAACTCTTAGTAAACACATGAATTGTGCAGTCCTAATGTCTCAGTGCTGGAATTTGGATCTGTAATGTTCCCAAGGCTAGTGCTGGAGATGTGGTTGCCAGCCTGAGGCACTATCAGGAGGTGGTGGCACTTTTAGGAGATGGGACCTAGCAGGAGGAATGCACACTACGTGAGTCAGGGTGACTCACTGGGTGTCCTTGAAGGACCGTGGGACCAGGCCCCTTCCTCTAGGCCTTACTTCCTCTCCACTGTGAGGTGAGCAGTCTCCTCTGCTACACACGCCCACCAGGACAGGTTGCCTTGCCACAGGTCCAGAGGTCACTGGGCCAAGCAACCATGTACTGAGCCTCTGAAATTATGAGCTGGAGCAAACCTTTCATATCTTTAAATTGTCTTCCCTTTGGTGTGTGTTTTGGCAAAAGGACTCCGACGAGTACCTACAGAGGCTATGCCACATCCTGGTGGCTCTGGGCTTCCCTGCCTCTTCGGAGGATGCTTTCTGCCCTGAGAGTGGGCCTTCCTCTGGAGGCCTTCCCAACACTGGATGTCCACACTTAGTCACAGGTCAGCAGAGCCCAGCAGTAGCAGGTCCTGGGCTCTGGCATTCTGCTTCAGCTAGGAGCAAGGATGTGTGATTCATGCCAGGCTTTGTGGACTTTTGTTCAGCACAGGTGTTGGCCAAGGGTCGTGAGCTGTGCCGTTCACACAGACCAGATGCGTTGGTACCCTTCCACAGTGTCTGAACCCATCGGATGACATTGAATTTGTCAGTTTGCTGAGTACTCTGGAGTTCACGTGGTAGCCATGAGCTGAGCAGTCATAGTTCTTTTGTTCCGGTCTTAATTACTGATGTTGGTGATAGTCAGTCACACTCCACGCTGCGCACCATGGCACACGGTTTGCAGGCAGCTGAGGGAGCAAGTCCGCAGTGGCCGCAGGGTCTAAAGTGGATCGGAAAGCCGGGTAGAGAGCCGGACAGAGACACACAAGATCCCCTCGAGGGCTGAGTAAGATCACACACAGATCAGGTACCGTCGCTCCGTGGTTGGGACTGTGCACATGGAGCTGTTTCAAGGCCCGTGTCCTGCCGGCAGGCAGTGTGAATGGCTGTCACATGGGCCAGCTGAGCGGATCTGGGGACAGGGAGCAGGAGTTGGGGTGGCTCACCAGGTGGTCTTCTGAGGCAGCAGTTGAGGTGCTACCTCCTACCCCAGTGGTGGGGCCCCTCCTTTATGTATGGTCAGGTGAAAGGTGCGTGGTAAGCTCACAGCCTGGTTTTCTCTGCTGTGATTTGTTTTATATCCTTGTACTTCAGATTTAATTTGAGAATTCACAGGTGGTGTCTTTTTTAGCACAGTTTATTTATGTGTTAGTTTGTCCAACACTCAGTGATTATCTATTGCACAGACAAGTCGCCAAGTCCTTCCACCCCAGCATTTGCACTCAGAATGCAGTGGACTGATGCTCTATAAGAGGAGCCACTTGTTGAAGGCACAACCTCCTCTACCACTAGGTGTGTCTGTAAATAGGAACAGCAGAGGTCCTTTACCTAGAAGGAAGCCGCTGTGGCCCTGAGCCCCACCCTGCCCTGTCTGACCCGATCAGGTCTCCCTGGTGTCCACAGCCTCTCCAGGTCACTGTCTCTGTGTCTTCCTATGCCTCCTGGCTCTGTCCTAGGAGCTGCTATTCCTGGGCCTATGTGTAGACTAGACAGCCCTCAGACCCCACCCTTCTGCACTGTACCCCACCCTTCCGTCTGACTGTACCTCATCTTCGGCCCTGCAGCAGCTCCCAGCCCTGCAGTACAGTGTGGGCTGAAGCAGGACCACAGGCAGGTCCTCTGCTGCCTCTGACTCACCTGTTCCAGGGTGCAGAGACAAGCCTCCTCTGGGTCTGCAGAGACTATCCTGCCTCTGCCACCTGGGCCCGCTGTGCTGAGGAGGGCTACACACTGGTGAGCATGCTGTCACCGCCAGGAGGAGGGTCATATGTAGCCTACTCCTGCAGTCTGCAGAAGCTGGGTCCCTGCCCCAGGCCAGTGTGGGCAGTGGGAGAAAGGACCCAGGAGCACCTCTTGGATTTGCGTGGCATGTGAATCATGTCCTTACAAATGCACCAAAGTGTGTCTGCCCCCAAAATACATGATCAGAAATAGCAGATGTCTCTGAGCCCTTCCAATGGGGGAAGTGAGCTGTTGTGGCCAGATGGTGGCTGTGCACAGAGTGGTGGTGCAGCCTACTGCCCTGCATCTGTTCCCTCTGGGCTGGCCTGTGGTGCTGTCCTGGAGCCCTTCCAGCAGAGAGACCTCCATCCCAGCCCTGGCCCAGGCCCCAGCCAGACACTGCCTGGGTCCTCACCTCACTAGCTGGAGGCCAGCCCAGGCCTGCACCTGGAGAGGGCGAGGGACCTCTCAGGTTTGGGCCTCCCCGGCCAGCAACTGAGAGTTCAGGTCCAGTGATTTGCTTTACTTCAGACAACCACCAGCCAGCACATCCCTGCTGACATATTCACATTGCCCCATGTTGCTGAAATGTGTGAGAAACTGAATGTGACCGACCAATTGGATGGCTGGGCTTTTGCCTCAGATTTTTAAAAAGCTTTAAGAAACTCAGTGGGTCTCTTGATTTTAAAAATACAAAATGAGCCTCGCCTGATTGTCTGTAAGTGTGGATTTTGAGACCCAGCTTTCAGGACGCAGAGAGAAGCACACAGAACTGTGGGCGGGTTGGGCAGACGCATCTGCAGCCAGACCAGATGCTGCTGCTGCAGATCAGTCACCTGTTCATTGACTGTGAGCTGCGGGCTGCTGCGAACAGGTCGAAGAGTTATAGCAACATGTGCTGCCTGGCCCACAGAGCCTAATGTAACTTTTTTAATAGAAAAAGTTTACCAATCTTGTATAGACATTAGCGCCACAAACTGGGTTCAGACTGCTGGGGTTTGACTGCAGCTCTGTGGCCCCCGAGCAAGCGGCTTGGCCACTTTGTGACTTGGGGGTTCCCCCCACTGTAAATGTAGAAAATGGTATCTCCAGGAAACTAATGTTCATAATAGTTACCATAACTGCTATAACATCACCAATAGAATAGTGCCTTGTACAGTTGCTACGAAGATCAGAAGAGTTAATCTTTGGAACACACCGAGAGTGATTTCTGACAAGAGGCAGATGCGTTTAATTTTTAAAGATGGGAACAAGTGTCTAAGACTACAGGAAAGTCCAGCCATTTTTCATTCTCAGACAACTTCTCATTTGAGGACTGACTCAATGCTGGGGCATCTGCCACAAAGAACGCCACCCTGTGGGCATCTGGGTGTCCTATTTGCCCTGGATGTGCAGGCACTGACTGGACTGGTGGAAGGAGGGATTTGGCTGAGCAGCCCCACTGCTCTTTGGAGCTCCTTAGGACTGATAGCACTTGGCGTTACCGGCTCTTCCTTTGTGCAACCTGCTCAGCCTGCTCTACCCAAGATAAGAACCACGAGTGTGCAACCGGAGCACAGAACAGGGCAGCACATTTGGGCAGTGCACAGAGGGGACTGCTGGACCGACCCGAGGAATGTGAGGGGTGCTATTTAGAGAAAGGAGGAGCAGCCCAGGTGTGTGCAGTTTCCTCAGTTTGGTGGACTTACATCTGGGGAAATAACGGAATTTCCCTTAGCCCAGGCCCCAGCCCAGGGCACTGGTATGCAAGACCACAGCCTCGTCAATCTGAATAACCATGGTGTGCCTCGAGAATAACGAGTCAGCTTTACTTGAGGTAGCAGAGCACTGTGATGGGCACACAGGTGCCATAGTAAACCACGGGCACAGGTGATTCCAGGGCATGATGACCATTGCGTCGGATGCCTTGAAGCTACAGTCTCTGCTGGAGGCTGGGCACAGGGTGGCATCAGCGCAAGGCTGGGCAGGCAGCGCCTGGACAGGCCCACACAGATGTGTTCCTGCACAGCATGTCTGTGTGACCTGTGCATGGTCATGGTTCTGTGACTATCTCCCGTCCCCAGCATGTGCACCCCAGACCCTCCTTCATGACCCTTGGCTCTGTGACTTTATTCTTCGATTAGGGATCCACAAAGAGGACTCCGTTCTGATTCTGATGACTCTCACATAACTATCTGGTGGATATTGTGAGTCTGTGGCCTATGCCGGGCCAGGGCTCAGTGTGGGCCGACAGTGGGGCTCTGCTGACTGCATGGAGCCGGGATCCTGGCGACAAGCACTGCTGCCTGTGGAAGGCGTGGGCAGGGACAGGGCATTCTCTGGGTCCCACGGGCAGCAGCTTCGCCCCTTCAGTGTATCCTCTGCCACGTGAGTGTGATTCCCTAGAGCCGGAGTCGGCCTGCCGTGTGTGTGTGTGTGTGTGTGTGTGTGTGTGTGTGTGTGTGAGATGGAGAGAGAGAGAGAGAGCAAAAGAGAGAGAGAGCCTTCTCTCTACGGTGTAAGATATTAAGCTGGAGGAAGATCTGTATACCACATCCTTGTAATGAGCTGTGAAATCGACATTCTGGGTTTTAATTATTATTGTGCCTTGCAGTAGTGGCTGGTGTGCATTGTGCTGTAGGTGTCTCAGGCTCTTTCTACCTTTGCCTTTTATTTCTTTTCTTAGTGGTGCTGCCAGGGTGTTCATCTGTGGCAGAATGGATGTGGCTTAGAGCACCTGGTTGGCCCTGGACTGGGAGGAGGGCACGGACCTCGGGGCCTGGACAGCACAGTGAGTCTGCAGGAGTCCCTGCCTGTAGAGCCGAAGGGCCCTGGGCTCCTGTCACCAGCTGATGAATCTCAAAGGCACGGAGGATGCAAGATGCAGGTGTCCCATGTTGCTGTTCTGACAGACTTGGGTCCCTGCTTCTGGGCCCTGTGTGAGCCATCTCTTTTCTGACCTTATGCTTCGCCCTCAGACAGGGGCCCTGAAACTTTAAAGGTTCCTGCCCCGCTCAGCTGTGCTCTGTCCCATGCTGGGCAGGTGGGGTGAGTGGTGGGCACCGTCCCCTCTCACTCAGCTTCCTCTGGCCCCTGCCTTTCTCCTCTTCTCTTCTTCCCTCTCCTGTCCCTTCCTCATCCTCCTCCGAGCCTTGAGAGCCCAGCTTGTGCATGGTGGGAAGGAGGTGGATGGAGCTCTATCTGTGAAGCCCACAGGCTCCAGGGCCTTGTCCTCCCTGGGAGTGGACACTTCCTGTGGTAGCTGAAAAGGTACAGGTGCTAGCAGTGGCTGTGGCCACTGTATCGAGGGACCTGGACCCCAGGGCTGTGGGGCAGTGCCGGGAGCTTGCACACACACACACACACACACACACACACACACACACACACATGCACGCACACATACACAGTAGGCTGCATTCGTTTGGTTTAGGGCATGGCAGGGGTAGGGGATAGGAGTGGAGGGACACAGGTTCCCCAAGAGCTTGGACATGGAGCCCATGGTGTGTGCTTTAATGGCAGCAGGTGGAGTCCATAGCCAGGAAAGGTCTGCGGAGTCAGCTCCTGGCAGGTGCTGGCAGGGTGAGTTCGCAGAGTATACTGCAGAGCTGCCCAGAGCAGCAACTGCGGAGGAAGGTGGAATGGGAGTGTCTGAGAGTCGGGACACTGGGCAGGTGGGGCTGGTGTGTGATCACGGCACGTGACCTTGGGCCAGCACTCAGATGTGAGGCCTGTTTGAGTCCCCAAGTCTCAGGAGCACCTGCCTACCAGAACAGGAAGACAGACACAGTTTCCTTGTTCCCTGCCCTGACCCTCTCAGCCACATTGGGCAAGTGGGGTCATAACATACATGGTGGTGTGAGTGGTGTTTGCAGGTGGCCTCTGTCAGTCATCTAGACAATGCTGGGATGGGTGTGGTGGAGCAAGGCAGCCCTATCATGCCGGGTGGCACAAGAGCAGCAGAGGAGGGAGGGTCTGGCCTTACCTGCTTACCACGATGACCAACAGTAGCGAGAGCAACCAACCACCCATGAGGCCCTGGAACACTGCCTGGGTGTCCACAACCACAGGAGCAGGAGCAGGGCCCATACATCCCTTGTGCCCCGGCAGAGCCAGTTTTCAAGCTTCACGCAGTTCTTTCCTTCTGTCCTTAAAACCTTCTTCTGGGGTGGAAACCCAAGTGTCCCCATGTAGCCATAGTGAAAGTACACCCATCAGGAAAATAAATGTGGTATTTAACTTTTAAAATAGTGGTAAGCTAAGTAGAAACAGAACGAGAAAATCACCCTTGCGGGCATGGTGGTGCACACCTATAATCCCAGTTACTCGGGAGGTCGAGGTAGGAGTGTCACAAGTTCAAGGCCAGCCTGAACAACCTAGTGAGACTGTCTCAAAAAACAAAACAAAACACAACAGGAAGGAAGGAAGGAAGTGGGGGAGGGACGCAGTCAGGGAGGGGTGAAGAAGGAGAGAAAGGAGGGAGAGAAGGAAGGAAGGAGGAAGGAAGGGCTACCTTGCCGTTTCGCAGACTCACCCTAATGGGCCCCCGGTCGCCCCAGCCTGCTGGCATCCTGGCCAGGTGATCCCTGTTGGTAGGTGTCCTTGTGTGGGGTGGATGCAGCCTCCCTGGCCTCTGCTTCCCAGACATTAGCAGCACCGATCTCCCAGCATGGCAGATGAAAATGTCTTCAGACATCATGGTCACTGCCCGCGAATCCCTGGGCCCTGGCTGTCCAGTTTTGTGTGGCAGCAGTATTCTGGTGGCACGCAGCAGTACCATCCTGCTGGCCCACAGTAGAGGTGTCCCAGTGGCTTGTGGTGGTGGCTGCTGGTGGCTGAGCTCGAGCTCTTGTGTCCCCCTTTGCTTCTCTCTGAAAGCTGGGCTGTGGCAGCCTGTGCTCCTTGCACTGCTGTCCAGAGTGAAAGTCCACGGACTCATGCTGGTTTTCCTTTCCATGCCCTCTGGCTTGCCCTATGGTGGCTAGTGGTGGCTGCTCTGCCTGCCAGCCAGCCTCCCTACTGCCATCTGATGTCCAGCTGCTGTACCTGAGTTGCTGTGTCTGGGACACCTGCTACAGGGCAGCTTCTGTGTTTTGCTGCTCGAGGTTTGGGCTGCTGCTGATGGTTTGAGCGCTGCAGGGGCTGTGGTACAGGGCCCCTGGTGTGGAAGGGTAGCTCCAAGAGGGGATTTAGTGTCACAGCACAGTGTTCCTCGGCACAGACAGGGCTGTTTGCAAAGCCCACTGCTGGGCTGGTGCTGCTGGCTGTAAGGAAAAGGTGGAGCCCATGTAACCCAGTGTCTGCAGCAGGAGAGGCCTGGGGATGGCTGTAGCACTAGGCGGAGCTTGGAACTATTCAGAAATCCCCTGGCGGGGGTGGGAGTGATCTCAGGGCTGGCTTCAGTTTCAGAACAAAGTGGGTGGCTCCCTTTGGGGCAGAGCGGGTGGACTGCTCACCCTTGATGGGATGGCAAAAGGCGTCCCCAACCAAGAGGACAGGACTAAGCCTTCGCAGTCAAGCGTCTGGACCAAGCAACTGTAGGAGACAAAAAGTGTGTGTCATGGCTGGTGGAGGTCTGTGATGGGCGCTTAGGGTCCCTCGCCTGGGCTTGGTGAGTGTGTGTGGCTGCTTAAGCCTGCAGAGTCAGGCTGGGGTGCAGCCTGATCATGATGGGTACAGGGTGGGCCTGGAACCTGAGTCCGTCCTGGGTTACTGCAAAGGGTCAGAAGGCAAAGCAAAGTTCTGTTGCGTGGTAACTCCTGAGAATCTGGCGGCTTTACCAAGAATGTTCCTGAGAAACTGCAGGCCGTGGAGGTCAGTTCAGCACACAGCAGCAGGTGGGTGAGAACTCATACCTCAGGCCACCTGGCTAGGGGCAGATCGGTGATGGGCTTGGCCCCTTGCAGTGAGGGAAGACAGGCCTCACTGCATCAGGGACCCTGTCCACCTGGAGCTGGGAGTGCTGAGCTCATGGATAGGCCACCTGCTCCCTGGGACACAGAGGGCCCCTGGACCACCTGGGCCACCTGACGAGTGCCTCATTGTTCTCGTGACCCTGTGCTGTTTCCTGCTTCCAGAGCCTATCCCAGCTTCCCTATGGCAAGGCCCTCTACAGCTATGAGGGGAAGGAGCCCGGGGACCTCAAGTTCAACAAGGGGGACGTCATCATCCTGCGGCGCCAGGTGGATGAGCACTGGTTCCATGGCGAGCTGCACGGCACACAGGGCTTCCTCCCAGCCAGCTACGTCCAGTGCCTCCAGCCCCTGCCGCAGGCCCCACCCCAGGGCACAGCACTGTATGACTTTGAGATGAGGGATCGAGACCAGGACCAGGACTGCCTGACTTTCACCAAGGTAGGGTCCGACAGCCTTTGCGTCCACCACAGCTATGCCCAGGGCGATGAGCCAGCCTCCTGAGTCCTGGGAGAGGCACTGATGCCTGCTCTTCATGGGGTTTGCTGGAGAGCATGGGAGGGGCAGGCTGTGTAAGGCCCTGACACGGTGGGCTTGGAGCTCAAGGTCTTGGGTGCTGCATGAGCCTGGCCACTGGACTTATTACCCAACCTGGTTCTAATGCTGGTGCCAGATGAGACCTGCCAGAGCTGTGGGCTCTTGGGGACCCTAATAGGACCCTGGTCAGCCACAGGGACTAATGCCCCGAGGGCAGCGAATCACAGCCAAGCTGCAGGCAGTGGATCCCCTGCCCTGTGGAGCTGTCCAGGAGAGCTAGGGTCATACAGCCAGACTGGCCTTGGACCCCTGGGTCCCCTTGGTCCATTATCTGTGCTGTTGTAGCCCTCTGAGGTCCTGGGGAAGGAACTGGATGCTGGCTCTCCATGCTGGTCCTCTCTTCTCCTTCTCCTCTTCATCCTCCTCCTCCTCACTGCCTTCTGTCCTCCTGCCCACTTCCCCCAACAGTTGTGAGTCACGAACTGGGTCTGACTCACTTCTGCTGTGAGGCTGGGTCCCACCACCCTCCCTTACTTAGCACCGTGTGCTCCGAGGGCTGCATGAGTACTGTACATACCACTTTGATTGAAATTGGCAGGTCCTGCACTGGCTGTTATTTGTGTCTTGTTCTGTTGTTCAGCCTGCCAATGAATAATCTATGTTTCATTTAGGGGACCCAACTTGTTCTTCCTTCCTCTCGACAAGGTGTTCAAACACTAATTCCCATTGTCACCTGGCTGGTGCTGCTTCTCTGAAGCCAGTGTGATCCCCCTTTTCCCTCCTTCCTCAGTCTGGGGCCAGGGTAACCACTTCTAGGGGCCTGGCTTGCTTCCCTGCCTTGAGAGGAGACCTGGGGCCTTCTGTCCCCTGTGCTGTCCCATATGACTTTGTGGGGTCCGGCTGGGGCCTTGAGAACATGACAGATCCTAGAATGGCTGCAGGTCTGGCCAGCTCCAGCAATGGCCCATCTAGGCCCAGGCCTTCTCCCTGGGCCCTGTAGGAGGAGGCTGGGTAGAAACCTTGCTGGGAACAGGGGAGAACCAGGAGCTTCCAGGAAATACACACCTGCAAAAGAAGGCAGAAACTGTGTTATCCAGTGGGAATGTTGGTCAGCACTCCAGGGGATTCCCCCAACCCCGCCCAGTGGAGGCCCAGATCGTGGACAGCACCCGGACTATGGCTGAGACTCACAGGACTATGTCCTGACACCCTCCACCCACCTCCCACTCAGGGGCCTGAGGGTGTCAGTGGGCTTGCTTCAGAGAGCTGGTGTGGTGTTGGACACGTGGTGCCAGGGTCCCCTTGGCGCTGGGATGGAGCATGTGAGAGGGCATGGAGCAAGGGGACCATGGTGGATTTTTACTGTGATGTTAGTTTTTGAATAGTTCTGTTAAATCTGCATTCAAGTCATTCTAAAACCAGTCTTTGCTTTATCTAAGATAACGCAGCTAAAGAATGCATATTTTATAACTTCTCTATAGTCCCACTCCAAAAAGCTGGGCATGTGCAGATATGGAGCTGAGCAGAAGGAAAGGCAGTGTCTCTCCTGCCAGCGGGACTTGATTGCTCCTGGGTCCTGCCGATGCCCTCCATCCCTGGGGTGCCCCGTGTCATCTGTCCGCGGAGGGTGCGCTTGTGCCAGTAACAGCCAGCAGTCTGGCTCTGTGGTCTTAGGTGTGGCCCCTGCTGGTCCATGGTGACTCAGCTTCAGGTGAGGACCTGAGTTCCACCCTGGGACGGACGGCTGTGGAGTCCAGGTCAGGGCTGAGCTGCGGAGGGGGTTGCTCCGGCTGCACGACTGTGGCTTCCTCCCCATCTCACATTTCTGCTCCACTGTGAGACTCAGAAAAGTTTCTCAAGCCCCTTCCGTATTTTGGCAGGACGTTATCACCACCTTGCCGGCAGCTCTGCTTGCTGTACACGGCCCGGGCTGCCCATGTGAACTCACTCCTCAGTGCCCAGGGAGCCCCTAAAGCCACGGTCTTCTCGGGGCACTTTTGCCCCGACTTCCCGTGTTCAGAGGAGACAGCCGCGGCTCTGTCCTGAACCTTATCTCGCACGCCTTGGCACCCCCAGTGCCTCAGGACCAAAGGATGTTTTGTGTGGTTGAAAGCCCTTTACAAACACTGCCTTGCTTCCTCCTGGCCTGCCCCAACTTCCATGATGGTGGTGTCCCTGTGAGGACTACACATGACCTTGAGGGCTTAGTTGACATCTCTCAGAGGCGCAGGAGCCCTCTCCTGCGTGACCAGCCGCCATGAACTCCAGGATGCTCCTCTGCCCTGCCCCTTGTCAAATGCAGACAGAATTGGACTCAGTCACGTGGACTCCAGTCACTTTCTCTTGTGCCATGACTTTGGATCATTTCATCTTCTGGGCTCTTTTTTACTGTATGGTGGAACTGGCACTGGGATTATAGGAGCAAAGGCATTTGAGGAATAGAGCTCAGCAGAGCAGTCCTGGGAGTGTCTGCTGCCTGCCCACTCTTTCTTCTGGTTTGCTTATACAGTGATGTCACGCAGGTCATCTGGATGTTCCCAGGAACATCATGCCCTGCCTGAGACACACAGACCAGGAGCCCAAGGCTTCAGACCTGCGCTCCGTGCGCCTCTTGCCAAGCCTCCTGCTTAGCCGGTGTGAACAGCCTGGCCCTCGATCCCAGCGCCTGCTCTGTGGTGGCAGAGCCAGCAACTGGGCTGTTCCTGGGCTGTCCATCACCTCTGCTTGCTGCTGAGTGGGAGTCAGGAGACTTCGGGACTGGGCAGACTCAGAATTTCTGCTTTCTGCTCTTCCTGTGTCCAGAATCCAGAGCAGGATGAGCCCAAGAACAGTCCAGGGTCCTGGCACCCCATTCCCTCCTGAGCCCCTCTGGACTCAGGACGAATCACCAGCAACCCTCGGGGACCAGCCCTCCTTCCAGAGCTCCTGGGATGTAGGGGTTCCTCCTGGTCAGCAGCCCTGATGGCTCCTCTGTGTGCCCCTTCAACCTGCCCTGTGCAGAAAGTGCTTTAGTAAGTGCTGCCCTTGATGTGGGGAGGGACAGGGAGTGCCAAGGCTGTCCTTTCCTTCCTGTGGCCTCTGCCGGGGTCGGAGTCATGGGGCAGGTGACAGCTCTGGTTTGCAGGCAGAGCGTGGGCTACATCTGCCCTGCTTAGTCTGCAGGACTGCTGTGGCAGGCCAGGTCACAGGGTCACAGGCAGGGTGAGGCCAGGCCATATGGGCTCTGGGCCAATCCGAGAGCTGAGTACAGCCGGGGCTGCTGGTGACCGTCTCTGGGCTCTACTTTGTTCCTGCTTCTTGGAAACCCTGGACTGCAGGAAGAGGGGACAGGAGCTGTGTGGCCTCCCGGGGAACAGGGATGTGGCCACTCATCCCCCGTGGCACGGCCCCCAGGGGCTCTGTAAGTGATGCTGACATAGGGCTCGCTTGGGAGGGTGAAATATGAGGATGTGGATTCTGCCTTACCCAGAGCCGCTGCAGGTCCTCCAGGGTTCAGTGACTGGGGCCTCCCAGGCTGGGCCCTCAGATGCTCGGTGTGAGCTGTGACATTCACCAGGTTTTACAGTGAGTGGTGTCAGTGGACGAAGGAGGGTCAGGGAGGCCACTCGTCTACACTCTGACCCTCAGCTCTGTTCTGAACAGAGGCCTGGTGATTTCAATGCCCCTTCCTCAGGTGGAAATGAATGCATGACTGCAGAGGAGTTAAAATGGATTAGAACCGTGGTTAAGGCCCTTATGGATGGGAGGTGGACTGTGTCTCCTGAATTCTTGCAGATGAATTAACCACTAAGCCTTGGGAGGAAAGCGCTTCAGTTTTCAATAACCACTTTAGGCTCATAACTCAAATCACAACCACTCAGGACCCGCCGGAGCCACTTGGATGCCAAGCAGAGACCCAGTCGTATGGTGATTGATGGCCCTTGGTTCATTTCCAAAACATGACATATGGGGAATAGGGAAGGCAGCATGTGGATGTCTGCTGTCCCCAGCCAACCAGAGGCCTTGACGCAAGACCTGTGGTGAGATTGAGCTTTGCATGCGAAAGGGAAGTGAACTTTGTTTGCAAAGTCCTTGCATGCTGCCATGGTATCCTGGACAGGTTCCGGCCCCTTCTGACACTCGCGACAGCTTTGGTGTCAGTTGGTTTGGTTCCTCATCAACCCAGGGAAGGACTGACAACGGGTCACATTGGCTGATGCCGACGGCCCCCTGTGGTTGTAAAATGTGTTCCACTTGCACGCAGCTGTGTGCATTCATTCACCGACTGAGCTGCTTCAGCATCAGCACTGAGTACCTGGCCTGCAAATCCCGGATGTTCCCTGCTGGCCCTTTCCAGGAAGCGGGTGCCAAGTGGTGATGTGGAGGAAGCTCCATGAGTCCATGGGCACAGGGCTTTTCACTGCACACCTTAGCACATCTGATGGGACTACTGGGAGCCATGTGGAGGTTATATGAACTGGTGAGGACAGGCCGGGCACTTCTGGTGTCTTCTCCAGAAGCAGAGGTGGGGAACACGCACCTGATCCATACCATCTCGTATGTGGCGTCTGCTTGGTGTTCTAAGGATGCGCATTGCTCCCTGTCCTGGAGTCCACAGAGCAGTATCCCCTCCTCGTCCTGCCTCTGGTCCCAGGATTTGAAATGACAGATCAGAGACATGATCTAGCCTGTGAAAGTTGGCCACCATTTTCCTGGTCCTGTCCTGGGAGCTGGAGTGTCCTATGCTTCTAGGATACACCAGGCTCCATGCTGAAAGCCCCTATGTGTGAGAGTGAGCTTTTCCTCCTTGGGGCTGTCCCTGGGGTGTGGTATAGGTTAGAGTGGCACTGCAGTTCATAGGCAGAGGTGGTCACTGTTTTTGTGTAGAGAGTAACTGGTTTCCTGTCCCCCAGGGTTCTCCCAGCTTAGCCCCCACAGCAGAAGGTGCTAACGAATATCCAGAAAGAGTATAATCTTTTAGTCACTGCCTAGTCAAGAGGCAGCACAGTGTTTCTTGGTCCGTCCTGTCTGTTGGCACCATGGATGAGTTATGTTTGTTCTGAGCTTCAGATAAGTGAACTCAGACACAATACATATCTGTGTTCAGCTTTGTTTTCTCTTAAGATTGTATTTGTGAGCTCCACACTCACATCATCACGAGGAGCTGTTGTTTGTCTCTTTTCCTTGCTCTAGTGTTATTAGCTGTTATTTTTTAATAGACTTGATATTTTTAGATCAGTTGTAGGTGCACAGAAGGCATAGAGAAGTCCATGTGCTCCTGCACCAGGCACAGCCTCCTCCCTTGTAAGGGGTGCATTTCTCACCATCTGTGACCCTGTGTTGACAGTCAGCACCAAGGCTGTCAGTACATGAGGGTACCCTCTTGTGCTGTGCATTCTGTGGCTTGGACATGTGTGTCGTGCACTGTCACCATGTCCTACAGAGCAGTCTCACTGCACTGACATCGTCCTCTGCCACCTGCCCACTTTCCCCAGCCCTCTGCAATCACTTACCTCGTTCTGTCTCTGTAGTCTCACCTTTCCGAGAATGTCACGTGGGTAGACTGATAGTGAGTAGCCATTGATTTATTGCTGAATAATATTCCCTTGTCTGAAGGACTACAGTTTATTTATCTACTTACCTGCTCAAGGATATCTGGGTCCCTTCTGAGTTCTGGTCATTATGAACAAAGCTGTGTGAACATAAATCTTCAGCTTGTTCGGTCAGTACCAAGGGTGTGATAGCTGGGTGTGTGGCAAGAGTGTGTTTAGTTTTGTAGCGTGGTTTTCCATTCCTGCAGCGGGAAGTGGGCATCCTTGTCCCCTCTCTCACTGGTGCCTTCTGTTGGAGATATTTGAGGTTTGCTTTTCTGATCAGTGTGTTGTGTACCTCAGCATTGTTTTAATCTATATTTCCCTGGTGACATGTGGCATGGAGCGTATTTCCTTATCTTTATTTACCGTCTGCCTGTTTTGGTGAAGTGTCTATTAAGGTCTTCTACACATTCTAAATCAGGTTCCTTCTTATTGCTGAGTTTTAAGAGTTCTTGTCTGTTTTAAATGACAGCCTTTTGTAGATATTCTCTTCCAGTCTGTGGCCCATTTTCTGTTTTCCTGACAAGTACCTTTTGTAGAGCACAGGTATAAATTTTAATGAGGCCCAGTTTATCAGTTCTCTTCTCCATAGATGTGCCTTTGGTGTTGTGTACAAAAAGCCATCTAAGGTCATCTGGATTTTCTCCTACGTGCTCTCTAGGAGCTTTATAATTTTGCAATTCACAGTTACCACACGTCCCATTGAGCAGGGTTTTGTGCACCATGGTAGATTTCTGTCTAGATGCAGCTTTTGCTCCAGGACACCCAATTTTCTTAGCACCATTTGTTGAAAAGACCATCTTTGCTGTGCTGGAAAAGGCAGGCTATGACCATGTGGATTTACTTCTGGGTATCTGCTCTTTTCTATTCCCATTTGCCTGTTCTTTCTCCCGCCACACCGTCTTCATTTCTGTAGCTGTACTGTGAGTCGGCTGGTCACGTGAGCTGTCCTTGATCTCCTTCAATGCTGTGTGGGCTGCTCTGAGTCCTCTACCTCCAAGGCAAGCTCCAGGACTAGCTGGCTAGTTCATAAAGTAACCCGCTGATGTTTCAGTGAGAATTGCATTGACAGCATAGATCAAACTGGGGAAACTGATATCTGGAACATCCATAAACTTGGAATATCTCTCTGTTTATTTAGTTCTTTGATTCTTGGACCAGAGTTTTGTAGTTTTCTTTATGTATATCCTGCACATAACTTGGTTAGATTCATACTTAAGCATTTCATTTTTGGGTGCCAATGTAAAAGTGTCTTCATGTTTTTAATTTTATATTTCACTTAGTCATGGCTGGTGCATAGGAAAGTGATTGGTATTTATAGATTAACCTCGTGCCTGCAACCTTGCTATCATCACTTATTAGTTTGGATTCTTTACATCGATTGTGTCATCTGCAAACAAAAAGACTTTTATTTCTTCCTTCCCGATCTGTACAACTTTTATTTCCATTTCATTTTTTTTTGTTTTGTTTTGTTTTGGGGGGGGTGCTGGGGATCGAACTCAGGGGCTCGTGCTTTTGAGTCAAACACTCTAACCACTGAGCTAAATCCCCAGCCCCTTATTTCCATTTCTTTTTGTGTTAGCAGGACTTTCCATATGGTGTTGAGCACGGAAAGGGAACAACCTTGCTTTGTCCCTGATCTTCATGGGAAAGTTCCACGTTTCTCATGACTAAGGGTGATGTTAGCTGTGGACTTCTTAAATCATGTTCTGGAAGTTCACTTGTATTCCTAATTTACAGAGAGTGTTGATGCAGTGGGCGCTGGACTTTGCCAGACACCTTTTCCTCATCTACTGAGGTGACCTGTAGTGTCCTTTTTCAGTCTGTGCAGGTGACGGTTGCAGTAACTGATTTCTAATATTGAACCAACTCTGCACCCCACTTGGTCATTGTGTATGTTTCTTTTTATGCCTTCCTGGATTTGATTTGCTAATATTTTTTGAGGATTTTAGCATCTATGTTTAATAGATACATTCGTAGGTCTGTGGATTTCTTGTTGTGCCTTTGTCTAGGTTTGGTTTTAGGATAGTGCTGGTCTCACAGAATGAATTAGGAACATCCTTCTGCTGTGTCTTCTGGATGATGGTAGAGAATTAGTATAAATTTTTCCTTAAATGTTTTTAATATTCACCATTGAACCCATCTGGGTCTGGTGCTTTCCTTTGGAAGTTTATTAATTATTGGTCTATTCAGTGAATGTACTTTTGGTTTTATTGATTTTCTCTATTGATTTCCTGTTTTCAATTTCTCAGAGTATAAGTAACATCCTTTTATTCTTAAGGCTTGCATCCACTAGAACTCTTTTTATTGACCTCACTAAATTTCCCTGTACCTCACAATCCCCCCTACATACGGGGTAAAAACCACTTTACTAACCAGAAATCCACTGCATACAAATTCCTGGTTTATATTGGATTTTGCTTTATAACTGTGTTGACCTTGCTCCTATGGTTAAGTATACAAAGTTAGTAGCTAACACCGTCGGTCAATTTCGTGAATGTAATTAATGCTATTGCTATTGTTAATATACTAGGGTAACAATGGTGTTACACAGGTTATAACTGATTGTGCTTTCTCCTATGGCAATACTGGGGTAATAATCATTAACATAGTCCAAGGACTTGAGACAGACACAAAAGCCAAGAACCACATATACCTAGAAGACACTGAAGGAACAGATTTCTCCTTGGAAAACATTGATATTTGTCTTCAAGTAACCTCCCAAAAACAAAATATAAAAATTGACACTGAAACTAAAAGAGGGGAAATACTTATAGACCCAAAGAAAATGACAAGACCCAGAAGTAAAATACAGCCACAGACCCCCCCCAGCCCACCCAGATCAAATCCAGAGGACAATGAAATAGAGGAAGTCAGAAAACATCCAACCAAACTTTTAGAAATGATAGCAGCAGAAGTTTAAAAAACAGATGGACGAGGCTATAGAGAACATCAGATTAGAAATAATTGGCCAAGTTAAGAAAGAGATGATGATCATAATGAAAGACCTGCTTAGTGAATTTAAAGTAGACACAGATAAAAAAAAACCAGAGGAGCTTAGAAAAACAATAGAAAACTTGACCACTCAGAAAAGAAATGGAACCCATGAAACAGATCCAAACAGATATCAAAGAAATAAAAAACTGCTTTGAAAGTATGTGCAGTAGATTAAATGAAAGGGAAGACAGAATCTCAGAACTAGAAGACAGGTCTGCAGTTCATGACCATGACAAGGAAATCTTCTTAAAAATAGCTAGAGACTATGAACAATCAATACAACAACTGTAAGATGATGGAAAGAAGAACAACGTAAGATTGATTGGAGTGAATGAAAATGAAGGAGACAGTGCAAAGGATATAAAAATATTATTTACAGAAGTAATGACAGAAAACTTTCCAAACATGAGAAGAGAACTTGGCATACAGATAAGTGAGGCATATAGAACCCCAATTAACCATGACCAAAATAAATCTACACCAAGACATATAATGATCAAGGTTCCAGAAATTCAACGAAAGAACAGAATACTGAAAATTGTTAGAGGAAAAAACCAAATCATCTATAAAGGTAAACCCATCAGAATCACAGCAGACTTCTCAACACAAACCCTTAAATCAAGTAGAGCCTGGAGCAAAATATTTCAAGCCTTAAAAGAAAACAATCCTAACCCACACATTGATGTACCCCACCAAATTATCTTTCAAATTCAACAATGAAATAAGATACTTCCATGACAAAGAACAACTGAAGAAATTCATGCCCTCCAAACCACCTCTACAAAATATTTTGAAGGATATCCTCAAAAAGAAAAAGGAAAGTATAATTAAAAGGACACTAATAAAAAGAATCCACCAGGCAAGACAAGCAGTTAAACTGAGGTGAAATACAGAACCAACAACAGAAAATATCTATGACCACGATAAGTCAATATATAACAGCTGTAACCAAGTTAAGAAAGAGATGATATAATGGTCTCAACTCACCAATCAAAAGGAACAGACTAGCAGAATGGATCAAAAAACAAGATCCATCAATATGCTGCATAAAAGAGACACATTTAGCTCAAAAGGAAATTCACAGACTGAAAATCAAAGGATGGAAAACAGTATTTCATGCAACAGGAACCCAGAAAAAAGCATGGGAAGCTACCCTACACTCAGACAAAGTGAACTTCAAACCAAGACTGATGACAAAGAAGGTCACTACATACTTCTCAAGGGAAAACTCCAAGAGGTAGAAATAGTAATCATTAATATTTATGCACCAAATATCAATGCACCTAACTACATAAAACAAGTATTAAGGAACATGAAAGATCAAATAAACAATAAGACAATTTTAATGGAAGACTTCAATACCCCACTGTCACAAATAGATCATTTAGGCAAAAAATTAACAAAGAAATATCGGAACTGAATCAAATCTGTGAACAAATGGACTTAGCAGATGTCTACAGAATGTTCCACCTCACAACAGCAGAATACACATTCTTCTCAGCTGCACATGGGACGTTCTCTAAAATAGACCACATACTAGCTCATAAAGCATGTTTAAGTAAATGTAAGGGAATTGAAATTATCCCATGCATACTATCAGGATATAGTGCAATAAAGCTGGAATTCAATGGTAATAGAAACCCAAAAAACCGCATAAACACATGGAAACTAAATAACATCCTTCTGAACAACACGTGGGTCACAGAAGAAATTAAAGAAGAAATGGAGCAATTTATACAGTTTAATGATAATGCCAGTACAGCACACCAGAACTTATGGGATACAATGAAAGCAGTGCTACAAGGGAAATTGATTGCATTGAACTCCCACATCAGGAAGACAGAATGAGATCAAATAAACAACTTAATGTTGAGCCTCAAACGTCTAGAAAAAGAAGAACAAATCAAACCCAAAGCTCATATGAGAGAGGAAATTATTAAGATCAGAGGTGAAATTAATGCAATTGAGACAAAGAAAACAATACAAAGAATCAATGAATCAAAGAGTTGGTTCTTTGAAAGATTAAATAAAATAGACAAACCCTTAGCCAATCTTATCAAAAAAAGGAAAGAAAAGACCCAAATCCATGCAATAAAAAATGAAAGGGGTGAAGTCACAACTGACCCTACAGAAATTCAAAGGATCATCAGCACCTACTTCAAGAACCTATACTCAAACAAAATGGAAAACACTGAAGAAACACGGATTCTTAGAAACATATGAACTGCCAAAACTGAATCAAGAAGACATAAGAATACTAAATAACCCACTATTGGCCACTGAGATCAAGAGGTAATTAAAAACCTACCAACAAAGAAAAGCCCAGGTCCTGATGGTTTCACAGCTGAATTCTACAAGAAATTCAGAGATGATCTAATATCGCTATTCCTCAAACTCTTTAATGAAATTGTAAAGGAAGCAGTACTTCCAAAATCACTCCTGAAAGCAAGCATTACCCTGATATTAAAACCAGAGAAAGATCCAACTGAAAAAGAGAATTACAGGTCAATTTCCCTAATGAATATAGATGCAAAAATTCTCAATAAGATACTGGCAAACAGAATACAATGAATTGTCAAGAAGATTGTACACTATGACCAAGTGGGATTCATCTCAGGGATGCAGGGATAGTTCAACATTCACAAACCAAGACATGTAATACACCATACCAACAGAATCAAAGACAAAAATCACATGATCATCTCAGTAGATGCAGCAAAAGCATTGAACAAAATCCAACACCCATTCATGGTAAAAACTCTACAGAAATTAGGAATCAACGCTCTGTATCTAAATCTGATAAAAGCCATCTATGACAAACCCAACAGCCAACACCACAGTAAATGGTGAGAAACTGGAAGCTTTCACACTAAAATGTGGAACAAGACAAGGTTGTCCACTATCACCACTATTATTCAATGTAGTTCTAGAAACATTAGCCAGTGCAATCAGGCAAGAGAAAGAAATGAAAGGAATAAAGATAGGAAAGAAAGAAGTTAGACTATCATTATTTGCAGATGACATGATACTCTACATAGAAGACCCCAAAAATTCCACCAAAAAGCTTCTAGATTCAATAACTAAATTCAGTTGCATAGCTGGATACAAAGTCAACACCCAAAAGTCAATAGCATTCTTATATACCAATAACAAACTCAATGAAAAAGAAATAAGAGAAGATACAACTTTCACAATCGCATCAAAAAAATTGAAATACTTAGGAATCTATCTGACAAAGCAAGAAAAGATCTTTTCATTGAAAACTACAGTAGTCTAAAAAAGGAAATTGAAAGGGATATCGGACAGTGGAAAGATATCCCTTATTCTTGAGTAGGAAGAACCAACATAGTGAAAATGGCCATACTTCCTAAATTACAGATTTAATGCAATTCCAATCAAAATACCAATAATGTACTTCACAGAATTAGCAAAAACATGAAATTCATCTGGAACCAGAAGAGACCAAGAATAGCAAAAACAATCCTGGGCAACAGGAATAAGGCAGGGGGCGTCACAATCCCTGACTTGAAATTATACTATAAAGCTACCATGATAAAAACAGCATGGTACTGGCATGAAGAGAGACCCAAGGACCAATGGAACAGGCTAGAAAATACAGAAACAACTCCAAACATATTCAAATAGCTCATGTTTGACAAAGGGGCCAAACGCCCTCACTGGAAGAAAGAGCCTCTTTTAATGCACGGTGCTGGAAAAATTGGCTTGTCACATGCCAGAAACTAAAACTAGATACATGTCTCTCACCACGTACTAAGCTAAAATCAAAGTGGATCAAAGATGTAAACATTAAAACAGAAACACTAACTCTACTGGAGAATAGAATAGGAAGAACTCTTGAAGACATAGGTGTAGGGAAAAACTTTATGAACAGAACCCAGTCTGCACAGGAAACAATACAAAGAATCAGTGCTTGGCACCACATCCTATTAGAAGCTTTTTGCACAGCAAAAGAAATCACCAATAGAGTGGGGCGAAAACCCACAGACTGGAAAAAAATTTTTGCCAGCTGTCCCTCAGACAAAGGTTTAACATCTAGAATATATTTTTAAAAAGTCAAAAAAACCAAACCCTCCAAATTTAAAGACCCTATCCAAAAATAGGCATCTAAAATGAATAAACATTGATCAGATGAAGAAATAAAAATAGCAAATAAATATATGAAAACGTGTTCAACATCATTGGCCATTCGAGAGATGCAAATCAAAACAACACTAAGATACCATCTCACTCCAGAAAGAACAGTTATTATCAAGAAATCGACCAATAACAAGTGTTGGCGGGACTGGGGAGGGGGGGAAGGTACCCTCCTCCACTGTTGGTGGGAATGTAGATTGGTCCAGACACTGTGGAATTCAGTGTGGAGATTTCTCAAAAAAAACTACAACTAGAGATTCCATTTGACCCAGCTATTCCTCTGCTTGGTATCTTCCCAGAAGAATTAAAATCATCATACCACAGTGATATATGCACAACCATGTTCATAGCAGCACAATTCGTAATAGCTAAGTCTTGGAAACAACCTAAATGCTCAACAACTGATGAATGGCTAAAGAAGATGTGGTTTTTCTACACAATGGAGTACTACTGTGCTATAAAAAAGTATAAACTAGAGACATTTGTAGGTAAATAGATGTACTTTGAGAACATACTCTTAAGTGAAATAAATCAGACACTCATCAATGCACATTGAGTTGTTTCTCTGATATGAGAAACCATAAGTGTAAATAAGGACAAAGTGTTATAATAGATATTATGTAAAAAAAAATTGAAAAGAGAGGAAGACTAGATGGGGAGAAGGGGGAAAAGAA
Organism: Hystrix cristata; assembly: GCA_004026905.1. Classification (NCBI taxonomy): domain Eukaryota; kingdom Metazoa; phylum Chordata; class Mammalia; order Rodentia; family Hystricidae; genus Hystrix; species Hystrix cristata. The sequence goes on along the minus strand of PVJO010001665.1, from coordinate 70,744 downwards.
GGAAAGGAGAAAGGAAAGAAAGGAGAAAGGGAAAAAATGTAAATAAACCTGCTGCAAATAGGGAAGAGTGGGAGAATGGAAGGGAGGGGTGGGAGAAGAGGGAGGAAAAACAAGATATATCATGTACAGGTACAAAATATCCATGTTGAATACGATCATTATGTATACAATTTACCAATGCATGTTCTTGGTAAGAGAAAAAAAAAAAGAGCAGAGCAGAGTGGAGCAGTGTTGTTTCACTCACTACTTTCCCCACTGCCCACTGCCGCTGCAGACCCTCACCTCGCCATTGCTAGAGCCTCCAGTCAGTAGCTATAGCTTGGAAAGAAAGAAAAAAATACCTGGCGACCAGCAGCTTCCTGGTCACTCACCTCGTGTGTGCCAGTGAAATTTGCTGCCAGGCTGCAGGGTCCTCCGTTTGAAGGCAGGAAAACAAAAGACAGGGGTCTTCTATCCCGGTCTTTCCTATGTGGCTGGAGTTCGTCTCACTATGGCAATCTTTTGGACTTTTAGGGGTTTCTCAGAAAGGTGGTTCTGCTCCTTGCTCAGGCTGAGGTCCCGCCAGCAGCCCTATCGGCTGCTTCACCATTTTGTAATAAGAGTCTTATGCCTACATTCTGTTTGATCGACAAGTTTCTTATTTCAGGTTGATTTTGGAACGAGGATACATGTTCCTCAGGTACTTTGGGTTACTTGGATTTTAGTCAGTTTTCATGGAGAAACTCCAGGGTGGCTCCTCCTCTCTTCAGCCATATTGCTCCCCTCAACTTTCTTTTAAAGAGTTAAAAGTGAAAATACAGAGTGTCATCCAGAAACACATGAAAATCTTAGTCCTCTTGTTTCCTTCCTGTGTTTGTTTTCTGGTTTGTGGGACAATTCTACTATAAAACTGATTGGTATTCATTGTAGAATATTTGGAAAATAGAAAATAGCACAAAAATTAAAAATAAAAGCACCTGACCCCTTCACTGTTCTACAATTATCTGTCCTACAAATTTTGGCATATGTGTTTTCGCACTGTTTCTAGGTATGTATTTTCTAATTTTTAACCAAAAATAGAACCATATTTATAAAGTTAATAATAGTATGTCCACTTAATAGATGCTGTACAAATAGGTTTACACCTTAGTTTTTCATTTAAATATAATTGCCTGAAAAAAAGTAATTGATCCACTAAATAAATATGGTGTGTTGATGCAAACTGTTGCTACAAGGGTGTTACAGTGGACAGGAGCTATACCACAGTTGCTCAGCAGCCGTCAGACCAAACCAAGCGGCAGAGCACCTTGTGGGAAGGTACTGTGTGTGCACACGTGCAGGCGTGTGGAGCCCCCTGCACCCTGGCAGGGTGTAGGAGAAATTTGATTGTACCGGGGGGCTAAGCTGAGAAGCAGAAAAGCAGGCCCAGGACTGGCGTTTTTATGTTCAGTATGAACATTTCCCTTTAACACCATTGTTTCTCCCCGATAGCATTTTGAGAGCTGGAGCATATCCCCGGGAAAGGACAGTACCACCGTGGTCTAACCAATCCCGTCTGCTGTGCATTTGGCACCAGCTTTCCTGAAGTTTAACAAACACTGGAAGGAACATCTTCAAAGCCACATCTTGGTACACACTTGGCACTTCTTGGGATGTTGTCCCTAGATGTGGTGTGTCCAGGTGATGTGGCTTCTGGGGTACTGCCAAGCTGCTGCCCTAAGGTTAGACTCCACCAAAATGAGAACCGCCTGCTCCCTGTGTCCTCGTCCCACCCCGAGTCACCCCGATGTTTGTACAAGTGGCCGAGCAGAATAACAAAAAGGAGAAAGAGGAATCTTTTTGTTTAATGTCATCCTTGTGATTGAGTCTCAGTCGAATGTAACGCTTTCAACATGTTTAATGTCAGGGTGCTTTTCTTTTTGTGAGTTCCCCAATTTTTGTCTTTGGGCTATTTTTCCTTTAAAGTGTTTGCCCTTTTCCCCCATTGTCGTTTAAAGTCTTTGTGCAGCAAGAATATGATGTGCACAAATCAAATCATGCTTCCTTTATCCTTCATGTTTCCTGCAACTATTTTTCTAATTTGGCTTTTCATTTTATGTTTGCTGTTTTTAACACAAGATTCAGTTTTTCTTCGGTCAAATCTTTGTTATCATATTTCAAGATACCTTTCCCAGCTCAAGATTAACATCTATTCATGTTTTCTTCTTGGATAATCAAGCTTTTTTTCTATGTCTAATCCTTATGGAATTAGTTTTGGCATATACACAGAACTATTTTTTCATGATTAGACATTTAAAATCATATTTTCTGATTATTGATGGTATCTGGTAAAGCCAATAATTTTTATGAATGTATTTTAAAATTTGTAGCCTTTCTCAAATTCTTATTCTAACTTGTAGTTTCTACGTTGTTTTTCTAGGTAGAGAATTACATACTCATCTTTCCAATACTTATTCTTCTTTATTTATTTTTTATTTCTTTGGCTTCTAGAACAGCATTAGATAATAGTATGGATAGTCTGATTTTCTAAAAATCAAAATTAATCTGCTCTTTTCTTCTTTTTAATTTTTAATTTTATACAAGTAACTTACCTTTTCCTCTTTGTGACCAACAAGGCCCAGTCTAATCTGGCTGGGCCCCCTGCTGCAACCACGTGGATGCCTGCACTGAGGTTTAATGGCGATCCCTGGGCACCACGCAGGCGTGGCCTGGAGGGTCCCAGGAAGGCCTGTGCTTGTCACCTGATGGGAGCCCTGGGACAAATCTCCCTCATCAGAAAGGAGACCTCGACCCATATGAGGTGGCACCTCATGAAGAGGCACAGTGGCGTCACTCACGACAGACTTCAAGGAATGTGTGACTGCGTCACTAGCTGACTCCATGGTGGCTGTGTGACTGTCAGAATGTGGACTTACTCAGCCTCCATGGCACAGCTGTCACACACCAAGGACTTGCAGAGCAGGAGATGGCACAGCTTGTTGTTCCCAGGGCTGTGACGACAGCACCAGACCAAATGACGAGCAAGCAAAAGGGAAGAGGACCAAGAGATGGAGGGAGTGCAGGAGGTGGGGTGTGAAAAGAATGAAGGTGTGTCATGTCCGTGTACAGCTGCATGATGAGTGTGATCACTGTGTACTGCAAGCAGGTACAAGTACAAAAGAAGTTAAAAAAAAAAAAAAGAGCAAGAGGAAAGGCTGCAATTGAGTGAACCTGAATGGTGAGAGGCTGCTGTGGTGTGACACCGTGGGCACGCATACCTTTATAGTAAAGTGCTCTTTGTAGTAGAAGGAACATGCTCTGAAATGGTAATAGTGCAGTAAATACACAGATGACACATTGCTCACTATCAGTCATCACACACTTCTGATGCCCGTGCTGCATTTTCACATGTCAGGCAGGTGGTGGGCGGATTTGTACAGCCTCTCGTGGACAGTTGAGCCTTGTGCCACAGTCCTGTGACAGTTACAAAGCCACCAGGGGTTTTCTGTAATACAGAGCCACTGTCACAGGTCTGGTCTGTCCTTGACTGGGGATCCTTGCTGAATTCCAAAGCCTTGGATCACCTCGTGACTTGCTGTTCGTGGACTCTGAGTATGGGAGAAGGGTGACCCACACTCGCCCCATCCTCACCCATGAGGGTTGGAGCAACTCGACCCCCGGGGGGCTCGGGTGACCTGACTGCCCTCAGTGGAGTGTTGGGAACTGACATGGTGCCTCGCTGGACCTGGGCCTGACTCCTGCTCTGACACGGAAGGTTGAAGGCGAGTCAGATTGAGACCGAAGTGCCAAAGCGAAAGTAACTTTTAATGAAGCAGAAGCAAATACAAAGCTGCTTTCTTCCTTCTTTTTTTTTTTCTTGTTTTTGTTTTTGTTTTTTTGAGACAGGGTCTCGCTGTGTAGTTCAGGCTGTTCTTGAAGCCTTGAGCTCACTATGTAGCCCAGGCTGGCCTCAAGCTCACAGTAATCCTCCTGCCTCTGCCTCCCAAGTGCTGGGATTACAGGTGTGTGCCACCACGCCCAGCCAATACTGCTTTCTTTCAGTGAGAGAAGCAGGGTCACCTGAAACTGAGCCGCTGCTGGGCACAGTCCAGTTATATGGCTTTTATAGGTCTTGACCTGAGGCCCACTCTGACTTCTCAACCGAGGGTGTCACCACTCGATTGGTCAACTGGCTTGTTACTAGGGAACATGGGGAAGGGTCTCTGGGACTTTCCACTGGGGTTGGGGTCAAATCGTTTTGTCTCTAACTCTGTAGACTTGGCCTAGCAGAGTACAGCATAAAGAAGTGTGACCACAGGCTGTCATTCTGGCAGGCAGTTAGCCACAAGTAGCTGCCACGACTTGCTTCTGTTTCTAACAAGGTGCTCTACCTCTCTTCTCCGGGGTTGGGGGGAGGTTTCCTGCTCTATCCTTGCCTAGTCTCCCCTGCCCCTACAGGAGGAGGCCTAGGGATGATACAGCACCGAGCCCCACTGCCTCATCCCCAACCTTTGCGGGGTGCTCCACTCTGCACAGTTCCCTCTGCTCTTGGAGAAGTCTACTGCCCAACTTCAGATGTCCCCTCCTGACCTGAAGAGAGGCTACTGTGACATCTTCATGCTTCACAGGAGCGTGGCGACTTCTGGGGAGGGCAGGTGGCACTTTTGGATCTGATGGGGTCCTCCACGAACGTTAGATGCCCAGTAGACCAGCTGATCCTCAGCAGATGCCCCAGAACGAGGGATAGGGAGGCTTTGGGGGAGGCTGGCTGCAGAGTGGGGGAGCACATGGACTGTGAAGGAAGCGTGCGCAGGGAGGTGTGGGGCAGTGTCCCTCAGGGGTGAGCTCCTGCCCTGGCCAGGCACCCGGGTTGGGAGCTGGGAGCTTGTCGGCATTCCTTGGCACTTGCTGCAGGCATGTCCCTGCTCCCAGCTCTCCTCTGACCACACCGCGGTTGGGCTCCTTCTCTTCTGGGTCCTTCTTCTCACACTGCACACCCTGTCCTTTGTCCCTGGGGCTCCTGGACCAGGACAGTGCCCCATGTGCTTACTGCCATGTCCTGTCCAGGCTCCCTGGGAGCTCCTCTCCCGTCCTTGCGTGTGTTGTTTCCTGTGTTCCCACCTGGTGCTTGTGTGCTGGATGTGCTGGAGAACTCAGGATGAGGCAGTTCAAATTTCCTTGGACTCACAGGTCTAAATCAGTGCACTTGGCTTGGGTCACTTCTCCTTTTGTTCTTCCATGGAGCCAGAAACAAAGCATGTTATTCTTAGCTGAATTTATTTTTATCCAATATATTTTTCTTTCATTAAATAAATCATAGGAGCCTGTGTTTTAAAACACTGACTATTGTGAATTGTTAGTCATCCATTGTGGGGATCTTTTTGGTCATGGTCGGCCACATCAGAGCAAGGCAGTGGGTGGAAGGGAAGGCTGAATGGACCCCCACAGCTACCCGGACATGTCCCTGGCCTCCACATCTAACCAGTCTCTTGTTTTCCTTTTGGGGTGTACATGGTGGCTCTGGAATTTCTAGGATGAAGTTCTGACTGTGATCCGCCGTGTGGATGACAACTGGGCAGAGGGCATGCTGGGAGATCGGATTGGGATCTTCCCCCTGCTGTATGTGCAGGTAAGCCCTCCCTCATGCCTGGGTCACCATGGCAGGCTGGGACCCCCGCCTAGGGGAGATAAGGTCCTCCACAGACCCTGTGAGTTCCCTGGTGGCCCTAGGGCTCCACTCATGTCACCCATTGGTGTGTAAGAGTGGCTGTGGCCAGAATGAGCAACTGCACCCTACAGCCTTCCGCTTCCCTCTCAGACTCCCATGTTGCATTGTTTTCCTGAAAGGTCCCATGTCCACCTGCTCTTGTCCCCTAGCCCTGAGGGCAAGAGTCCCCCCTCTCCCCGCAACATTTCCCATGATGCACAGGGCTGGTGGAGACCCTGCCACTCCTGTACCTCCTCCTTGCACTTGCAGCTTGAGCCTACATTGAGGTCCCTTTATTCCGGTGTCTTTTCTGTCACCAGGAAGCACTCAGTTCCTAGGGAGGCCCTTAGGGCAGTGGTGGGGAAGGGACCTCTAAAATGCTGTCCCCTCAGGATGCCTATGTGGGTGTCTCCCCCTGATGCGTGCATTCTCTGGCTGCCAGTGCCAGGCCACTTGCAGGCATCCTTTCATCCTGGAACCTGTGGGATTGTCCAGTACTAGCATCGTTTCGGCTGAGGCTAACTGAGGGCCAAGTGCTTCTTGGGACCTCTCTAATCTTTCCAGTAACACGGGCGACTGAGAATGATGGCTGCAGCCACTCCACAGATGAGCAGACAGAGGCCCCAAGGGTCTGGGGGTTGCCGGCCCCACAGCAAGTTGTGGTGGTGCTGAGGTTGAACACAGTCCATCTGACTCCACGCTCACCCTTCACTCTCCTGTGCTCGGTTCCCCAGCACCCCATTTTGCTCAGTGTGGAGAAGCCTGAGGAGGCACAGCCAGCTTCCCCTCCCTCCCCAGCACTGCAGATGTGTGTCAGATGTACAGGTGTGACATCCAGGACCTTCCTCTGTCTTTCCTCATCTCTTTCCTTTTCTTCCTTCTTCCCTGAATGTCTGGACGAGTGCTTCCCTCACATCTGCCCTGTACGAGCCGCCCAGAAGATTCTGAGTCCCTCTCACAATCGTGTCCACACACTCTGTGTCTAGGCCACTTGGAAGACGCTGGTAGGCAGCTGTGTCACTGTGACAGTAGCTGAGGAGATCAACTCACAGGAGGAAAGGGAGGCGGGGTGGTGTGCCGGTAACCCCAGCCCCCGGGAGGCCAGTGCAGGCAGGTCTTGCCCTTGAGGATAGTGTGGGGAGCTTAGTAGGACCTTGTCTCAAAAGAAAAGGAAAAAAAAAGCCAGTGGGTGAGGCAGCGGGGATGCAGCACAGCAGTAGAGCACTTTCCTGGCACGCACAGGCCCTGGACTCAGTCTCCACTATGACACGAATGAATGAATGAATGAAATAGGAGGAAAGATTTGTTTGGGCACACAGTTTCAGGGTTTCATTCTGGGGTTGCTGGGCTCCACTGGCTTCCAGACTGTGGTAAGGCTGAACTTCACAGCAAGAGTATATGGTAGAGAAGGCAAGCCCTCCGAGCAAACAGGAGGAGGGGAGGAGACAAGATGATGAGGCCACGAACAAGACATTGTCCCTGGGGACTATGGCACCTATGGCCACTTGCTTCAAGAAGCCCCCACCTGGTGAGTTTCCACCACCTCCCAGCAATGTCATCCAGTTACGGATCCAAGTAGATGAACCCATCAGGCCAGGGAGTCTTCTCCATCTTGCCGCTGAAGACAAGGACTTAACACACGAACACCAACTGCAGAGTAGTCTAAAAGTCCTACGTGGGAGCTCCCAACTGTTTTTGGCCAGTGAAACACTTTCCTAGGTAGACGCTCAAGGGTTACCCAAAGAAGCATGCAGAAATGCTGTTAGAAACTTTGTTACCGGAGCCCACGTGGAAAAATCTCCAATGTCCATGGGATGAAACAGCTGTGTACAGTGTGGCACCTCTGTAAGATGGTGACCAGTGGTGGAAATGAACAGAACTGCTACTTTTAGAGGTAAGGATGAGTGTCTCAAAGCGTTACCCAAACTCGTCTGTTTGGGGACCCAGAATCCTCTTGACCTCACCCTGGACACGGGCTGTCCTGCACCTCACCTGTGTTGGGACCCATAGTCCTCCTGACCTCACCCTGGACACGGGCTGTCCTGCAGCTCATCTATATGGGAAGCCATAGTCCTCCTGACCTCACCCTGGATACGGGCTGTCCTGTAGCTCATCTATATGGGAAGCCATAGTCCTCCTGACCTCACCCTGGACACGGGCTGTCCTGCACCTCACCTGTGTTGGGACCCATAGTCCTCCTGACCTCACCCTGGACACGGGCTGTCCTGCAGCTCATCTATATGGGAAGCCATAGTCCTCCTGACCTCACCCTGGACACGGGCTGTCCTGCAGCTCACCTGTGTTGGGACCCATAGTCCTCCTGACCTCACCCTGGACACGGGCTGTCCTGCAGCTCATCTATATGGGAAGCTGTAGTCCTCCTGACCTCACCCTGGACACAGGCTGTCCTGCAGCTCACCTGTGTGGGGCTGCACTGTCCTGCTGTGCCCTTCTACCTGGCCATCAGTCTCAGTTCCAGAACATCAGGTTTGTGGACCTGTGTGCAACTGTGGTCCTGCCAGTTCACCAAGGAACTCACACGAGTCTTCACCTCACCTGGGCAAGCCAGTCCCTTTCTGGCGGGCTTTCAAATGGCCTGGTCAGGGCTAGCCCAGGATTTGGCCCTCAGGGCCATGGTGACCCAGTAGCAGGACAGAGGCCAACAGGTTGGGGAAGCCTGGGCTTCAGAGTGGGCCCTACTTTACTGGCATGTAGCTGTGTGGCTGTGGCCAGCCTCCTCACCTCCTCAGCTCTCAGAGACTTGTGTCCTGTGGAGGCTGGAGCCCAGAGCACTAGTGTGTTTTGGGAGTGCTGGATTCTGGGTGGTGGAGAGATGGGGAGCAGCTGGCTCCAGAAAACAAGGTGGCCTCATCCCGGGGACCGTGTGGTGTGGGCAGAGACCTCTGGCCTTGAGACAGATGCCAGCCCTCTGGCTGACGTCCATCACTGTGGCTCCAGTTGAATGTGAAGGAACCCCTTGTGGTGTGTGACGGGCATCTGTGGATCCTGGACAAGATACAGGCAGCAAAACTGAAATCCCGATTGAGCCCAATAAGTGGAATTCCTCTCCAAAGTAGGAGTTCCGAGTGATAATTATTTCCCTTTTGCAGGGCCTTATTTTAAGCACAGAATGATGATGTGTAGAGTCTGCAGTTTGTTCTGAGCCTCCATCACCTGTGACCTTGACCTCAGCCTGTTGGGCTCATGGTGGCCTCTTCTCACTTTACTTTTCACAGAAAAAATGTTGTTTTGAACCATGGCCTCTGACATGGTGTCAGCCCATATGGCAATAACTTATAGGCACAACTGACCATTCCACTGGGAATAGATGAGCTCATGGTTGCAACTGTGCGTGTTCTCTGCTGTTGTGATGCTGTGGACAGTGGCTCCATATGTTGGATCTGCCATCTCACGGTGCCTGTCATTTCTTCAACTTTGTCCTGTTGGTTTCCAGCCCCTAGACTAGAGCAGGGATTGTTTATAGGGAAGAAAGTGAGCGGGAGTGTGTGCTAGTCAGGGTTCTGCCGTCACCAGGGCCCACAGAACTGTGAGAGAGGTCTTATTAGAGAATGGGCTCATGTACTGTGGAGCTGAGAAGCTGTCTGCAGGCTGGAGGCCTGGGGTACTGGTAGCACAGTGCCGTCCAAGTCCAGAGCCACAGAGCGAGGAGCAGAGGTAGGTCTCCCAGTCTGAGGCTGAGGACCTGGAGCCCAAAGGCACAGAGGCCAGAGCTGGCTTTCTGAGGGCAGGAGGAGGAGCGTCCCAGCTTCAGAGGGCACAGAGGGCACATCATCCCCCTCAGATACACCCAAGTGTGATGTTGCCAGTTCTCCTGGTATGCCTCAGTACAGTTAAAGCCGACCCACATGGAGTATGGGTGTGAGTGCAGAGGCCCTTTCTCCCCTCCTTGGAGCTGTGTGCCAGTCTTACTCACCTGGTTTAGCCAGGAAGGTCTTGCCACTGGGCCCAACCTCAAATGTGGGCTGACATCACATCCTCCAGGGAACCTGAGGCTGGGAGCCCAATCCCAGGTCAGGACCCTAGAGGCCTTGGCAGGGTAAGCACTGTTTCTCACCATGTGACAGGTACACCCAGTCAGGGCCAGAAGGGTGTTTGTACAAATGTACCCCCCACTGCTGGTTTCTGCTTGCTGGTTGTCTCTGTGGTTAGTAGGGCAGCCGGGATGAAAGGTGTGCCATCAACGTTGGCCACGGTGGTAGTGTGAGATGCAGTGTGAGAGGTGTAGTGTAGGAGAGAGACTCTGCAGTGTGAGATGCAGCGTGAGAGATATAATGTATGAGATACAGTGTGAGAGACTCTGTAAGTGAAACACAATGAAATGTAGTGGGGGAAACTTAGTGCGAGACTCAGCATGTGAGACACAGAGTGTGAGACATGATGTGAGAAACAGTGTGTGAGACTCACTGTGAGCACCTCAGTCAGTGTGTGAGCAAGACTCACTGTGCGACACCGTGGTTCTGGAAGGGCGTCTCCCCATGCAGTCTGTCTGCAGCCAGGAGTCAGGCCTTGCTGCACATGGGCCTAGTTTGAATCTGGAGGAACACAAGGGGACTTATGACATCTGGCGCCTTTGAGAGACTGACGAGACGGCTGAGTGTGTCATCAGGTTAGAAGGGCATGGAAGGCCTGTGGGAAGTGCTGCCCACTTGTGTGAATCCACTGTGGCGCCTCAGGCTCATGCCGTTCCTCGCCAGTGTGTCACTCATACGGACAAGAATAACACCATACATGATGGGGCTGTTTTTACCTGCCTCGAGCTCCCTGATCCCCTTGCTGACCTCAGTGCTTCTGCCTTCACCCACTGTCCATGTTCTTTCCACATAGCAACAAGACCCTGCTCGCCTGCCCTCCAGGGGCTTCCTAAGCGCTTCCTATGTGGGGACAAGACCCTTGGGCCTTCCTTCCTCGGGCCTCCTGAGTGGTCACCTGCCTGCCTTGCCCTTGACTGTGGTGTTGGACAGGGCATGTGGCAGGGAGCATCCATGCTTTGGTCTGGTCTTTCCACTTGGCTTTTCCTGTCTGAGGAGTCCCACTGGTGACTCACAGACTTTTGTGAACATCAGTATCACCTGCAGAGCTCCACTGCCAGCCCTGAGCGCTCCTGGCCCTCACCATCCTTGACCCCCAAGCCTGGGGCCTTTCTTCTGTCCTCATCCTTTCAAACTGTCCACGTTTAACAATGCCCTCTCTTCCTCCACGCCCCTTGGCCATGTGACTTTGAAAACACCCCTGCACCCCAACTGCTCTTCCTCTGTCCCACAGGACATCCAGGGTCCTCTTGGGATGTCCCCCACAATGCCAGGCCATCTGCCAGATGCTCTCCATCTGCCACCATACCTCAGAGAAGCCCTGGGGAGACAGCCATGCTCAGGTTCTGGTGAGAGACATGGGCTGGGCCCTGCAAGCTTGACAGATACCAGGTGCCTGCCTGACCTCAGCAGGTCCTGCGTGTTCCTGCTGTCAGGAGTGGGATGAGGGGAACTTGGCAGGCAGCTGTAAACCCCATGCCACTGCCCTGCGGTGTCTCTGCCACATGCGCCTGCCCCACCCCCAGGCCTATGCTGCCCGTGCAGAACAGTACCAGAAGACTGGAGAGACAGGCAGGAAACATCATGCACATTTTAAAAGAGCAACTGCCATTGTGTGTAATTAAAGTCTACAACATGTTTTATGACACACATATGTGGTACAGTATCTGATGTAGGGGAGGAATTGGTGTATCCTCCACCCCACAGGTTGCTCATCTTGTCCTTGATGAGAGCAGCATCTACTTGTTCAGCAGAGCCCTGAAGTAGAGTGCTCCATGCCATCGTCCTGGAGTTCTTGACCCTCTGCTCCTTGGACTGTTCACCCCATACTTGCTCTGTGTCCTTGGATGACACTGGCCTAATTCCTCCCTGTACCCTGGCGAGCATGGTTCTACTCTGTCTTTTTAACATTTGACCTTTTTAAAATAGCATCCATACATAAGGGAGATGACTTAATGTTTTCCTCCTTGGATCTGACTCATTCACTCAGCATCACATCCTCTAGGCTACAGATTTAGCAGATCTACACTGAAGTAGGTTGGAGTCCCCCTGTAGTCCCAGCTACTTGGGAGTCTGAGTTGGGAGGATCATATGAGCCCAGAAGTTCTAGGCCGTCCTGAAAAACAGTGAGACCCTGGTTAGAAGAATGAACCAAAAAACATTTAAAAAAAAGAAGAAGTTGGAGAGGAAACTTTTGTCAGATTCTGCGTAGCCCTAGGGAGGACCCTGGCCAAGGAGGTGAAGCCCCCTCCCAGCAGAAACCCACTGCTGCGGCCACTGTGCTCCTAGGGCAGCCTGATTGGGGGCAGCTGTTTGCAGATGTAGTGGTGGTAGTATGTGCTGCTGTGGGGAGGCGGGGTTTGGTGACGGCTGGTGTTCCTGGCTGAGGTCAGCACCATGCATAGGGCAGGAGGAGCTGTGTCTCTAGACAGCTGGAATCCAACACATCTGGCTGGAGTCTCTGGGGGCCTGTGGATTCTCCAGACCGCTCCCTTCCAGAGTGAACCTGGATTTGGGGGAAAATCTGACCTGCAGTGTGGAGTTAGTGCTGGCCCTCAGTGAGGGATCGCTGCTGTGGTCACACTCCAGCCCAGCTATCTTTGCTTTCTCCCGAGTTCCCTTTGGTGGCACCTCCTGTTGAGAGAGGAGAGTGAGCATGTTACTAATGGCCAGGGCACTTTTAGAATTCAGCTGAAGTGCTCTCACCCTTGTGTGTGTGTGTGTGCACATTTGGGAGGCTTTCTAAAGGCGCTTCAAGTCAGCCAATTACTGCAGAATGAGAAGTGACAGCTAATTCTGGCTTCGCCTCATTCCTGTTTAGCCCACTCAGAGGATCTCAAAGCCATGCTTGCTTTTTTTATCTTTCAGATCTTTCAAACTGAGGGCAATTAAGGCTTTAGTCTGAAGCTTCTGAGAGCTCTCTCTCCACAGGGAAGCAAAGGCGAAGGTTTGGGTAGCACCACCTCTTTGAGGTGTGTTTTCAGTGGTCTTCCTTCTCACTTCCTGCTCCTTGCCCTGCTGAGCTCTGTTCTGCTCTTGGAGAAGCCATTGGGTGAGAGTTGAGAGGCTCCCAGATTGCCACAGATGCACCCTGGGCTGGCTGCAGCCACACAACTGCCTGCCTCTCCTCATAGCTGCAAGAGCTGTGCCAGGGAGTCCAGAAATTCATCCTGGCATCAGCTGTGAAGCAGGAATATACCTGCTGCCAGTGCTGAGTCCTGTCATCAACAGGTGATGTGCAGGTTCTGTCTGCCTCAGGTCTCCACTGATGGCTTAGACCTTGACTAAAAGAGCGTTTCTACTGCCAGAGAAAACTCTCCACACTCTCCCTTTCAGACCAGGAAGGTGCCACCATCCATCCCTCTATGCATCCATCCATTCATCTACCTGTCCACCCATCTATTTCTTCATCCGTCCATCCATCCATCCATCCATCCATCCATCCATCCATCCATCCATCCGTCCATCCATCTGTCCACCCATACACTCATCCATTCATTCACTCATCCATCCATCCATTCATCCATCCATCTGCCAATTTATCCCTCTTTTCATGCAACCACACATCCACCCACCCAGCCATCCACTCATCTCTTCACTTATCCATTCATTCGTCCATTCATTCATCCATTCATCCGTCTACCCTCCCACCCATTCATCCATCCATTCATTTATCCATTCATCTGTTCATCCATCCATCCATCCATCCATCCATCCATCTCCCACCCATCTATCCATCCATCCACCCGCTCCCCGACTCTTGCCTTAGGACTGAGTTGGTGGATCAGGACCCGTCTGGGTGCATCATGTGACATCTCCACACCTCTGTTTCCTCATCTCTACAATGGGAGCAGTCACTTCACCTGCCTCGTGGGTCTCATGAAGGTTAGATTAGTGACATGGTGACACACAGAGAGTGACTCTCACAGTAAGAGCTGTATTAGAAATAATTTAGCTGTCATTTTTCAAGTCCTGCCAAGACTCCAGCATCCCCTGAATCCCTTCTCTCCCACAAGGAGAGCCGTGGGAAGCCTCAGTCTCCTGCTGACTGCATCTCAGTCCTGCAGTGAGTGGTTGAGGCCATGATGGAAGCCAGGAAAGCAGAACTTCATGCTGTTTAAAGAAGCTATTTGGAGTAGACTTAGTGCTCTATTCAGTGTGGAGGAAAAGAGTCACGTTGAGAACAAATCTGCCGACACCTGTGGGGTGAGGGAACCTGCCAAGAGACCGAGCTTTCAGGAGTTTCCAGGGCCAGCTTGAAGCAGAACCTCGACTCAGGGCTCATGTCGGGGAGGAAGGGGAGTCCCAAGGTGCTCCCAGCTACCGTCTGAGAGAACGGCCCTGCCGTGGGCCAGTGTCCAGTGCCACCTAAGGAACAGGAAGAGGCCCGAGACCAGGACAGAAGAAAACCCTGGAAGTCAAGTCTCTGCATCTGTAGGCTTCTTGTGTTTAAGAAGAGAGAGACATGTGTTGAATTTGCTTGTATTTCCTTTTGCGAAGTTTGTGGCGGAGCTCACCCGTCTACTTGTTCCCAGACGCTTGATGCTGGGGAGGTGTATCTAGTGATTGCTGCAGTTTTGGTCATAGGTGTTCATCACTTCCTGGCCCATCTGCTGTGCTCTATCCCGCCCCCCCGTGTCCTGTCCCATCCGGCATGCCCTGTTCTGTCCACTGTGCCATGTTCTTGGATCTTGCCGAGCAGGGAGCAGGGTCTCTGTGAGGTGGATGCTGAAGTACGTGGTCACAATGCATCACCGCTGGGAGCAATGTCCTACCGAGAGGGATGAGGCCTGTGCCAGTCTTCACCCAGTCTGCCCTGGGAGAGGGGAAGGAGAGGACCTCGGGTTCACGGTGGTCGCAGGTGAACATATGGCGTGGACCCCACTGTCAGAGGTGGACTCATGGACTCTGCAGAAACAGGAGTGGAACTGGACAAGCAGGACAGAAGAACACGGGTGCTGGGAGCATCTTCTCCCTCGTGTCTGTTATAAGCGGCTGAAGATTCTGACCTAGTGGGTATCACAGCATCACCGACAGCCTGGTTGGGAACTGTGGCTAGGAGCAAGTGTACAAGGTGGGCACCCTTCCCTCAGTTCTTCCCTCATATGGCACAAGCAGTCCTATGCTGCCCCAACCAACCTCACTTAGAAAATGGACCTGGCCATCCTGGCCTGGGTCTCCCGCCATCTACCCATGTTTCCAGGCTCTGTGTTGATCCTCAGTCTCTGGCCTGGTTAACACCTCTTGTCCTCCAGTCTGAGAGCTCCATGCTGGGAAGGCTCCTCTGAGCCCTTCCACGTTTGTGTTCTGGCAGCTGCTGCCTGTCACCTGCACTCAGAACCCACCCAGCGGGCACAGGAACCTTGACCAGGCCTTGCTAGAACCTCAACTCTACACAAAGGCTTGTGTCCTCATGAGGGGGAAAGTGCCAGAAGCTCCCACAGCACCTCACACTGGGAGCAGAAGGGAAGATACGTATGACTGCAGTGCCCCGAAGTCTCCCTGGGGCCCTCAGACATGTGGGCCTCAGCTGCTCTTTTGTTTCATTTGTTTTTAATGAATTTTTCTGATTATAAAAATAATACCTGGCTTTTGCTCAAAAAGGGAAATTCAGAAAAATGTGAAGAAGAAAATTAAAATCACCGATAATCCTACCAGTAAATATAATATTCACATAAGAAAAGAGTGAAGTGAAAGGTTGTTAGCATATTGTTGCATCTCCTTTTCGTTCTATGTATAAATTTGCATATATTTGAGGCAAATTTGGGGTGTGCTGCATCAGTATTTCTAGCAGTTTTTCTCATAAAATTGTGAGTCTCCCAGTGGCATTACTGCATGGCTTTGGTGTGTGTCACTGGTGCCATGCCTTCCATGGACTACCACGTCCCCATTTCAGAGGAGGGCTGAGACATCCCAGAGCTTCAGGCTCCCACACATGACCCTATCACCAGCCTCACCTGGGCCCACAAATCTGTCTCTCCTCAGACACTTCAGCAGCCGTTGGTTGCTCCAGGACCTTGACATGTGCCACTTTCACCTCCCCATCTGGCCCCCAGCCCCATTTAGCCTCCAGCCCTGTCCGACCCACTCTAAGGAAATGCCTGCTTGCTTCTTGCCTGCTGGGTGGGTCTGTTGAGAGCAGGGTGTCTCTGGTCTGTCCCCCATTGATTCGCAGTGCCATGCAGAGGCTATGGTGTGCAGTAGGCACCAACACAGGCGTGCTCCACACTCAGGCTCTTTCCCCTCTGAACCCCAGGCTCAGAGGGCTTGTGGGGGTCACTCCTCCCTGCTGACCAGGACCCCGGACACGGCCCCTCCCCTCTCACCTCACTGTAGCCACTGACCAAGGGATCAGGGACTCCCAAGTCCTCTTCCTCCAAAGGAGCCACAGGTCTCAACTACTCTGAACCTCACGACCTCACTGTACCCTCGGGGTGACATCCTGGACAGAACTCTGTGCACACAGGAACACACATGTGCACATCATCATGTACCTGTCAGGCTGTGCAGCTGGTGTCCCTCTGCTGCCTGGAATACACAGGTCCCTCTAGGGCCTTGTCTGTACTGGTTGAAAGGGCTTATCTTCTTGTTTTTAACCCAAATTTCCTTCAATAGACCTTCCTTTCATTGTGCATCCATGAGTGCATCCATGAGTGGGTGACATTACGAATACTCTCAGCCCTGTGTGACTAAGAAGACAACCTCAGGACAAGATCTTTACGTGACAAAAGTCACTGCACCTGCGCCCGGGTGCTGCTCCCACCTGACAGCAGGCTCGTACCCCGGGACCTGAACACAGGGAGGAGTGGGCTCAAACTCAGGTCAGACCTCTGTCCCTGCCAGTCTCTGTCCCTCCAGACTGCCACTTCCTCTGCTGATGATAAAGCGGGGGTGTGACTTCCTGCCTCTGGAAGAGTGCAATGTCATGAGCATTGTTTTTACACTCAGTAAGCAGATATTGCATCCACAGCAAAAGTTCCTTGCTTTCTCACATCAAATGGTGTTTAGTGCTGCCTGTGTCCCTGTACTGAGCTCTTTATCCATCTTTAAAAAGAGACTTTTTTCAGAGGATGAAGTGGGCTCTAAGTCTCACTCCTCTGGTGATCAGCTCTATTGATGGAGGCTGTGTGAAGGCATCAGCGATGGGGAAGAAGAGGCAGACACAGACAAGTTGTACTGGTCAGGAGATCATGTAAAGTTATGTGGTGCCGAGCTAGGTGGTGTCCAGGCTGCAGCAGCACAATTCATTCACATCCCCTGGTGCTTTGTAATCCATGGCCAACCAGCCTGTGTCCCCAGGCTCAGGGTCGCATGGTCCCGTGGAGTGGACTTCCTGGCCCTGTCCATGCACCACAGCCGTGTGCTCTCCCAGGTCACCATGTGGCTGACCCTGGCACCTGAGCTGTAGGAGGACACGCCCCTGTGGCCTGGGCCCTGGGTCAGGGAGTGAGGCTGCTGTCCATATGGGGGTCAGCTATAGTTTTACTGACTCCATATATGGCCACAGAAAGTGCTCAGTCACTTTGGAGAGATGAAGAACATATACCAAAAGGTAAAAAGCATGCTGAATAGTGTGTCCATTCTAAGCACTAGGGATTGTGAGGAAGGAAAGATCCTAGGAGGCAGAGTGGGGAGGCACAGTGTGGCGATGTGGGGTGTGGGCTGCACAGGGGCCTCCCGAGTCATGTGGACAGACGTTGCCCGTGGGCCTCATCATCTGGCTGCCAGCCTGCAGGGCTGCTGGCCCTTCGCACAGCTCAGCCTTCCCAGCAGGAGCGTCTCCCAGGGCAGCAGCTGCTCCTGTGGCAAAGGCGCCGGGAGCACTTGTTGAATGGATAGGAGAGTATCTGTGCAGAGCGGTGGCACCCAGGACAGGAGGAGCATCTCTTATCTGAAATGTGTGGGACTGGGAGTGTTTTGGAGTTCAGTTTTGTGGGTTTGGAGTACATGCGTAGACAATACTGGCTGAGCACGCCTAACCAGCAAGCCTGACCTCTTAAAGCTCCAGTACCCGGGCGTAGCGAGCAGGGACACATGGCCTCTGTCACCCATGTCTGGAGTGCACTGTGCAGGCAATGAAGGCCTGGAGATGTTACCGGGCCGGCAAGGCCACCTTGGCTCTAAAATAAAGGGCAGGGAGCAGGAGTCTTTCCAGCCAGCGCTGTCATGGGTGTTCTGAGTGAGCCCAGGCCCAGTAGCTGAGGGCTGTGTGCGCCACAAATGCTCCAGAGGCGAGGCAGGGTCCGAGCGGCCTGTACCGCAGGACAAGCGAATCTGTGGGGAAGCCTCAGAGAGGGTAAGCACGGCAGCCACATGTGACTCGGTGTGAGTGACCTGACTGGTCTGTGCCTCTGTTTCCTCCTCTGTGGAATGGTCACGTTGCTGCTGCCCTGGGGTTGACACGAGGTCTGGAGCTGGTGTGGTGAGGAAGGTGGCCTCAGATGTGCTGGGCCAGGGCCGTCACCAGCACCATCAACCACCACGACCCTGGTTTTGGTGGCCGTCCCCTGGGGCTCCGGGACCATCCCCCACACGGCTTAGGACTGAGGGTGAGGTGCCTCAGGTCTGTCCCCCTCACTGTCCTGCTGGCGGCTGAGTATTATGAAGAGCGGAGGCATCTGGGCTCACCCGGTCGGTGCCCACATGGGGCAAGAGCACTGTGCTCCTCAGTGGACGTCCCCAGCAGGTGGAGGCCTCTCTTCACCACCTCTGCATCCCTGACACTCAGGAGTGACAGGCCAGCCCCAGAGGAGCTATCTGGTGGAATGGCCCCAGGCAGATGTGTTGGTCAGGGCGGGGGGGGGGGCTAGTGTGGATCCCCCAGCCACTGGCTGTTTGCGAGCATCACCAGGGTGGAGGGTGGCGTGTGGGGGGCGGGGGACACACCGGCTTGGGGTGGTCTTCCTCTCCTCATGAAGGACATCATAGGGCTACCTGATGTCCCCATCTAACACTGATGACCTCCAAAAGCCTGTGTCTAGATCCCATTAAGATGTGTTCTGCAGGCTGACATTCAACCATGAACCTGGAGCTTGCTCCCATCACACGGGTGTCAGGGAGGGTCACTGACTTTGCTGGCTGGCACTGTCCCACTGGGGCCTGGCCCTACCTTCACTGCCCCACTGACAGGATCATACTGTCTACCTTACTGACCTTCACCAGCTACTTTCGTTGGGAAGTATTTGATTTTTTTACTTTTATTAACCATGTTTGGAGTACATAATGGTCACATCCTTGGTGGGGAGTTAGCACACGCACAACACATCTTCATTGTTTTTTCATTCCCTTCCTCCCCCTCCCTCCATCTCTTGGTCCCTTTCCCATTTGTAGAGAGTCTGTCTCTTTATTTCCTATTAAGTTGAACTTGTCTTCTGTTTCCATAAAAAAGAAGATCTGTGGGACACAGAAGGTGCAGCAGAGCCTTTCACACCCCAGGGCCTGCGCCACCTCTCCACACCCAGCTCCCGCCCACACAGTCACCATGCAAGGACCGTCCCAGCCCCTGGCCATGAACCCTCAGCCTGCGGACAGGCCTGTGTGGTTCGAGGCTCCAGAGACTTGGAAGTGGAGAGGGAAACATTAGCCGACGCAGGAGCTGTGGCTGTTGGCAGGGAGGAGGACGTGAAGGCTGGCAAGAGGCCTTCCGATGGGGATGGCACTGGGGCCACAGGCACAGGGCCAGCTCTGCAGCATGCTCACTGGCACCCACCGGGAGGAGGGTGAAAGTCCTCGCCCTGGTTTTGCCCCAGGAACTGTCACTGAATGGCTGCCAGTCTGCTCAGCAGCCAGCCTCCAGCCGGTTGGAGCCCCTCTAGGTTGTTGTGGAGGGAAAGGTGTGTGCATGCTGCGACCTCAGGGTGAGACCTTCCCGACTGTCCCATCAGCAGGAAGCGACAGTCCTCACAGCAGGAGCAGAGGCCAGCCCTCAGCCTCCTGTCCCTGGAGCAGAGTGAACAGGGTATGACCAATCTGCTTCTTTACCCAGAGGGTCCTTGACCACAGTGCTTGGACTTAGCAGAGAGAAGGTGCTGTCCCTGCCTTCCCCAGTGGCCCCCTTCTGCAGTTCTGGGAAGCCCTAGGTCTGGAAGACCCCACACCCTTGCTCAGGAGCTCTTTCGTGCAGCCCAGAGACCCCGCGGGCTCCAGCTCCAAATAGCCATCCCAAGGACAAGCCAAATGACCCTACGGCCGCTGTCTGGTGAGGACGGGCCACAGAGGTGCCGTGGCTGGTGCTGCAGGTTTCCAGTCTTCCTGTTGGCCCCTGGAATGGCAGCTGACGCTGCTTTGGCCTCTCCCTCAGCTCTGGACAGCAGGAGAAGGAAGGGATCTAGCAGGCCCTCATCAAATTGAATGTGGTGCATCTGTTCAGCCCATTTTGGGGAGCTAACCCCAGTCTGACCCAGCATCACATCTTCTTCCTGGCCTGCCTATAGGCAACAAACGATTTTCCCTCCTTTATTCTTGTAAATCTCTGCAGATTCCCTCATTAGGTATGAGTTAGATTAAAACAAACACACTTGAGAAGAGAGGGCCTGCACCTGGCATAGTGATCAAAAACGTCCCATGGGGGAAGTGACAGGAACTGCCATCCCCCGCTCAGAGCCCTGCCAGATACCACCCAACCTCAGGACTCTTCCTCCTGCAGTGGTGTGTCTCACAGCACCGCCAAGAGCCGTGCCCAGGGGACCCCCACGGGGCCACCCTGGTGATTGCACAGCCCTGCGAGCCCTGGGTGAGTGTTTGTGGGGGGAGTCTCCACCCCTCCTTTCCCAACATGTGCCGCCGGGACCAGGTGTCGTCCATTGTGAAGGCGGCTGCTGTCTGGTGGGACAGGTGGAAGGATGAGAGGAGTCCTGCCTCAGTCCTTGCCGGAATGACTGCCGACTCCTGGGGACCTAGCTCAGGGCAGCATTGCACAGCCCACACAGGCCACCAGCAGCCACCTCCCTCAGAGGGAGCTTGTGGCCCCCGGTCCAGAGCATTTGGAGAGGCCTCAGTTGCGGCCGGTGGGAACATTGCCCTGCTGGGCATGGCAACAGTGGGGCTGCTGTCACTGGCAAATGTCAAAAAAGATGGGGGCTGAGGAAGGGCCCGCACAGAAGCCCCTCTGTCCTGTGAGCCCTGCGCTTGTCAGCTCCTACGGAAGCCTTTACCGTGAGCCTGCAGCCTTCCTCACTGTCTCTGTTCAGGAAGCCAGGTGAGAAAGATCCCACCGGTGTGAACACTGCTGGTTCCTGAGTGAGAAGGTGGCGGTGAGCGCTGAGTGGGCACAGCTGGCGATGGTCGCATAGTGATACCCCATCCCCTTCTCATCCAGCTCAACGACTCTGCCAAGCAGCTCATCGAGATGGACAAGCTGTGTCCGGCTGCTGCTGTGGCGTCCAGCTGCACTGCTTCCTTGCCCTCAGACACCAGTGCGATGGCCAGTGCAGCCCTGGGCCCTGTGGCAGGCAGCTCAGGGGCAGTCGGTGCCTTTCAGCGGCGCATGGACAGCAAGAAGAACACCAAGAAACGCCACTCCTTCACAGCGCTCGGTGTGACGCACAAGTCCTCGCAGGCAGCTACCCACAGGCACTCCATGGAGATCAGTGCCCCTGTGCTTATCAGCTCCAGTGACCCCCGCGCTGCGGCCCGGATCGGGGAGCTCGCCCGCCTGCCCTGCACCATGCCTGCCCAGGTAAGGTCCCAGCCCGCGGTGTCCCTGGGGTCTCCAGGTCATCTATGGCTCTGCCCTGCGCCCCAATTCTGGGCTAGCAGGAGGGTGTCTGGAGCTGCCTTGGAAAGGACAGTCTTCTTCCCCTGCCTAGCCACCGTGCCGGGATGCCAGGGTCCTCCTCTGACCGCTGGACATCCTGGGCAGAGTCCCTGCTGACTGCAGGATACCCTGGGGTGATCTGCAAAACTCACCAGCATCCCTTCCACACAGGAAGGGCCACAGCTTGGAACCAGAATTGACCGCACCACTCTGTGCTTCTGCCATGATCCTTTCCATGGGTGCCTTCTGTTTCTAGACCCAGTGTTGAGTCTATGCCTGCTGCTTTCTTCATTGATTTGAGTAACCAGAGTGAGGTGTTCCAAGGATGTGAATAAAATCATTATCTCTATTCTCTGTGTAAAGTTAGCTCTGGAAAAAGCTGTCACAGTGGAAAGTACAGGGCAGAGGTTACAGACTGAGGCCAGGGAGGAGGGGGATCTCCGAGGTCAGAGGTGGGATGCTGCAGCCATGCTTGGTGCCCACAGAGGAGCAGCCAAGTGGACCAGCCTTGCTGGTTAAGGCCTCCAGGGCAGGTGGAGTGGCCTGGCTGAGCATGGCCTTCTCCATACCCTGCACCTCCAGGGTGCCAAACCTGTGCACAGATTCCTGAGTGCCCGTTCCTGCCCAGCTGCACCCCTTCCCAAGACCCCCTGTGCATGCCTCCTGGGGCACGGCTGACTGCTCTGGCCCTGCCCTAGGACGGCAACACCCTTCTGTGGGCCAAACTGGGGAAAACACCAACTGGCTGGAGGAGAACCACTGTTATCCAAGGTTAACTCAGCTAACTTTATATAGAGAATTTTCCCTAGAAAAATAAAATACCTGAGCTAGAGAATTGTAGTTTGCTGCTGGTGTGCACATCAGCTTCAAAAGACCACAGCGCTTACGTGCACACACATAGGTGCACACACATAGAGACCTGTGCACGCACACCCACCCACCCATGCCCTCATCCACATGTTGCATCTGGAATGGGTCTGGGGTCCAACTACCCCCAACACACACCTTCCGGGAAACTGTCTCTCTCTGGGGTAGAAAGAAGAGGAGGAGGCAAGTGAGACCACAGTGAAAGTAGAAGGAAGTTTTATTGTCAGAGCAAAGCGAAAACCACCTTCGACAGGATTGAGGGGGGTGTCCAGAGCTGGAACACTGCCTAAGTGGGTCCTGGATTGAAGATTTATAGGGTTTGGGGCTGACATCGCCCATCCTCGGGAGGGCTCCTCGCTTGGTTGGTTGCTATACTTTCGTCAGGGCTGGATAAATTTGGGTAGGAGAAGCGTCTAGCATGGTGAGGGGCTTTTCCTGCCTTTCTTTCTCTTGGGTGTGAAAAAAGGGGAGCATAAGACCCCCTTCTGACAAACCGAGGGCAAGACTTGTTAGCGTCACGTGAGCAGGGGAGTTAGAGGAATCTGAGGAAGTCAAGTGTCACGCCCTGTTGCTTATGGTAAGCAGCTAAAAACCTGCAGACTCTCAGTTTTCTGACTGCTCGCTAAAATCCAGATGCAGATGGGGGGACACAAGTGGCAGGGGCCCAAATCTATCCCTTCCTCTCAATCCCACTATCCCTACACACACACGTACACCTATTCACTGGCAGGTATGCACACGCACACTCACACACACGTGTGCTGGTCCTCACCCGAGGCTGGCACCGTGGTCTGCAGTGGTGCCTCTGTGTCCACAGTGTTTGCTGGCTGTTACCCTCAGGCTGTCCACTGCTGGACCCACCCTCCCTTGGGCAGTCTTTGGACTGCTGCTTCCTGAGGGGAAGGTGCAGCTGACCTGGGCCCTCTGAACTGAGCCAGCCTCCTGCAGGTGTCACGGGGCCCCTGCTGGTCTCCTGTTCCTGTGAGGGCACAGCCCAACCCATACCCTGCTGTATCCACAGAGACTGGTGTCCTCTGGGACAGTCTTGTGTGCCCTTTTCCCCAGTCTCCTGGGGGTGCTGAGGGAGAGGCCCCAAAGACCCTGCACATTTTTTTTTTTTTTTTTTTTTGGTGCTGGGGATCGAACTCAGGGCCTTGTACTTGCAAGGCAAGCACTCTAACCACTGAGCTGAATCCCCAGACTGCACATCTTCACAGTAGTGCTAGGACCTGATTACACTCACCTGAACAGTTGAAAGCTGTGTCGGTAGCAGAGTGCAGCCCTGCACCCGCCTGTTCTCCTTGCTCCTAGAGCGTCACGGCCAACCTCACTGCAGTCAGGGAACCTCATCAGCTGAAGGGAGGAAGAGCTGGAGAAGGAGATCTTTCCATCTCAGCCAGAGGTGGTCCTGGGACTGCTGGGCACTGCCCACCCTCACTGTCCTGCAGCCCGCAGGGAGGCGCCCAAAGCTCACTGCCTTGGTGCTCTCTGGCTGGGCTGGGCCGCATCCCAAGGCAGGGTCATCCCAAGGAGAGTGCCTCTGCACTCCCCTTGTTCCTGGGGTGTGGGCGCCACACAGGTAGATGCAGGATCCCATGTTCCTGTTCTCCTCACCCTCCTATCCCTTGCTGCCATGGTCTCTGTGTTGGCACAGCAGGGACCCTCACCGGGTTCCACACTCTGTGTGCTGCCCAGTGTCCCAGGGGCAGGAAGGAAACAGATTCGTATTTTCCATTTGTGCAGCACCGTGTTCCATAAGCATTTGATTAGCTGGTTGTTTGTGGGGCTGGGATCCTGGGGTCCCTTTTCCAGCCCCTTAGCCTGAAGTAAAAGTCGTGAGCAGGCCTTGATGTAGTTCAGATCCCGGCAAAGGGCAAGAGATCAAGCAATGCCTGTTTTGGGGGGTTGTGATCCTCTCTCCCCATGGGAAGTCAGGGAGCAGCAGCCTGGCTCTCAGGAAGGTTTTGGAGCACCAAATAATCAGGTCATAAAACTTTAAGCCAAGCATGGTAGTACATGCCTGTAATCCCAGGACTCTGAAAGGCTGAGAAGGGAGGATCTCAAATTCAAGCCCAACCCAGGCAATTTAGCAGCTTAGAGAGACCCTGTTGAAACCCCCCCCCCAAAAAAAACCCGACAAAAAAAAAACCCCCAAAACAGTCAGGTCCTCAGCGTGTAGCTCAGTGCAAAGGCCCAAGATCCACCCCTAGCACCTAGCGGGGGAGGGAGAGGAAGAGCCTAGAGCAATGAGGGTGAACCTACAGCAAATGTGTGTTATCACTGAAAGCGCTAAAAGGTTCACCACGGCTGTTCTAGAGACTTGAGACTGGGCACCTTGATGGCCAGCTCAGCTCCTGGTGTTCACCAGGCCTCTACACTGGCTGCCAACGTCACGAGGCTACCGTCCTGGGGTCTGTTGTCCTTCCAACCCCTCTCCTGTCCCTCGCTCTTGTGACCTTCTCTCCTGAGCACTCTCCCTCACCCTGTGCTGTGCCCACCAGCCCCTCCCCAGGTTCTCCACCTCAGACCCAGCACTTTCTGAACCCCTGTGGTGTAAACACTCCCTGTTACATTGCCAAGAAACATTCTCTCCCCACCTATGCAATGGCATCCCCTGTGGAGGAGCCTGCTCAGCACAAGTCAGGAGTCTCCTTCCCTTCCATCTGTGCTTCCAGGAGCAACTCCACTCCTCAATTCCTGAGCCAAGACTTACATCTCCCAAGACTCAGACTCCTCATCTACATCCCTCTGAACAGGAACAGGGAAGCTGGTCTTTCTGCCACGCCCCCTGGAGGTCTGTGAACGCAAGAGCCAGTCACTCAGCCCTAGCTGGCGCTTTTTCAACACGACCAGTCACAATCCTGTGGTCTGTCCACACAGTGCACTGCGCCCTTTGCCACTCTGGTTTCGCTCATCCTTCACCAAGATCTTGTCCCTTCTTGCCGCCCCTTGGGCTGGCCATTTGCCTGCCTGGAGACACCCAGACGCACTCCTATGCAGACTCCTGCTCACTCTTGTAGCCATCTGAAACATCTTCTCCTCTTGAGTAATGTAGTCCAATTGTGCTCTCTGCCAGCTTTCTCCTGGGGACTAGAAGGGGAAGTGGAGGGCCAGCCAGCTTCCCCACTAAAGGTCCAGAGCTGAGGACTAAGCAGCCCTGCATAACGGGGTGATGGGGACCCATTCTGGGAATGTATCATTAACAGACTCATCATCCTGCAAACATCACAGACCTTACACAGACCAGAAGGTCAGGCTATGCACAATGTAGCTGCTTGATGCAGCCACAAGATGGTGAACACAGGACATACCAGGCATTGCCAGTGTAATGTGCCATCTGTGTTGTAGCTTGTTAATTTATACATAGGAGAAGCACACTGAAACAAGGATAAAAGGTTCATGAGTAAAAAAACACATAATGAGGATCTGGCCCAAGATGATTTTCTTTCTGCAAACCTAGAAGTAGCTGGGCCTTTGTGATGACCAGCTGTGGCCTGAGAGTGGGGATGGAGGGTGCTATGTCCTGGGAGTGGGGACCTTGTGCCCTGAATCTGGTCCAGTGCCAAGCTCTTCACTTGCACCACTGGTCCTGCCTGTGTCTAGGGGCTGTCTGCTGGCATAGGCAGAGGACATAGGCCAAGCACATTAGGGAAGGTCCCTGGTGTGCCCTTGACATGAGATAAGACTGCAACTCTGGCTGGCCACATGCTGGCCAGGAAGCCCAGGTGAGTGGCCAGATCCCGAGGGAAAGCTATGTCGTGTAGGACACAGAAGAGCTCGTCCTGAGCCCCAGCCTCAAGGATACCCAGGGTCTGCCAGGAGGTGAGCAGAGTTCGTGCTGTAGAGGGCGGGGAGCAGGAAGGACCATGGACCTGCACAGGAACACAGAAAAGACCAGGCCAAGAAGGACACTCAGGGCCATGGGTCAGCTTCCCCAGAGCACCGTCTCCTGACTTCGCTCACAGCGTGAGGTGGAATTGAAGGGTCTCCCCCTGCCCTGCGTCCTTCTGTCTCCTCTCCCACAGCCCCCTGACCCACTGCCCCTGTGCTCTCACATCCAGGCCCTCAGCACGTCATCCCCACCTGTATGACCTACCTGTGAGTCTCTTTGAGCAGAGGGTGGGTAAGTGGTGCCACAGTGAACTAGGTCTCCCCAGCAGCACTTTCTGCCTAGAGGTAGGACAGCAAATTTCCCTATGCAGTGAAGATGATGCCTTCCAGGCACAGTGGGCTGGAAACATCTCTGTCTGATGCACTCATAGGAAGAACCTCCAAAGTCCTGCCTTCCCACCATGAGGCCCAGCAATGCTTGTCCCAGGGAAAGGAGGTGAAGAGGAAGCTGGGACTCAGCCATCTACAGCTCTTCCCAGGGTAGAATCAGTTGGTTCCAACTGAAAATTCGCAAAGCCCCGGATAGGTGGGAAGCAGCCCTATGACTTCCTTCACAGACCTCACCTTCCCACTATGGTGGCCTGGGGTTTTCACTCCCTAAGCTAGAGGTTTGTGGGTGCTGTCTATCCCTGGCCCCTTCTACCTCATCATTCTCCTTAGTAACTTTGGGGGACGCCTCATTATACTGTTGGCCACAGCTGTGGCTTGTGGTCCAAAATATTAACCCACTAAGGTGAGGAGGAACAGCAACCTCTCTCTGGTGACAGACCCCGGGTGCTGAGCATTTCAGACTGTGTGGCCATGTGGGCTTGGCCCACTCTGTTCAGCGCAGCTCAGGACAATGAATGAGTAGACAAGGAAGCTGGCTGCCAATAAAACTTTATTCACAAGACAGGGCTGGGCACAGACATGGGCTTGGGTCCAGCCCAGACCTTAGTGTCTACACTTCATGTCCTTGATCCAACCTGGAACACTTGGAGGAGACGGCACGGGCCACAGTGTTGGGGTTACCTCCATTCTAGGCTGTAAGCAGGTGTAGAATCTCACAGGTCTCTGCCCTGACCCAGCCCCTGCCACACAAGCTGTTGCCACTCTGCAGAGCTAAGGAGACTAAAGTCCCAAATGCCTCATTTAGAAGTTTTCTCTGGGAATCAAGTCTGAGAGGTTGGATTCACACTTGCGTAATGGAGTGGTTGCAAGTGATGAATAAAACATGCAAGTTGCATGCTCCTTGGGACAGTGGCAGTGTCTTCTAGGTGCATATTAAAAATTGAAATAAGATGCTTCTTCAGGATCTTTGTCAATGGGGCCCGTGTGCTGACTTGGGCCAGTCGCACACCCTTTTTCCCTCTTACTGGTCCCAACACCACAGTGCTGTGGCCCCCACAGCTGCTTGGAGGCCTCCAGCGTCAGCAGGACCTGATGATTTGGGTTTGGGGTGGAGGACCAGGAGCACTTCATGATGTGGGCACTGTCATGAAGGACAGCCCCATCCTTAGGGAGCCTGGGATGTGCCTGAGGAGCTACTGGCCTCTGTCTCTGGATCCCATGGGGCAGGGGCCACACAATATCTATGTTCCTTTTCCTTTTGTGCTGAGCTGTGTGTCTGCCTGGAGGGCACTTCACCAGCCCTCCCTGTGCTGAGCACCTGCCAGATGCCCCTGGATGGCCTTTTACAGACTGCTTCAGAAAGGCTTGCTGGGTGGTAGTTCTGGAGCAGTGACTCTGGCACTGTGTCCTCTCCTGAGTGGCCAGCTGTCCATCACAGGCACCTGCCTGGGTGGCCCACTTGTGTCCCTTCGGGAGCCATTTAAGCAGAATGTGGCACCATCTGACCTTGTCACAGCCAAAGACTTTCCCATGCAGGGGCCAGTGGGTAAGGTGCCACAGTGAGCAGGGCTGCTCTTGGCTGTGAAGCTGGAGCCAAGATCCACTTGCTGCAGAACTGGGGCCAATTGTTTTTACTCCAAAGCAGCCAGAGCCCTTTCTCCTTTCTCATTTTACCATCATCTGACGCCTTCCCCTGCCAAATCCTCACTAATCCTCTGGGCCCAGGATGGTATAATGTATAAAGCTGTTAAAATCCTGAGCAGTGTGGAGGCTGCTGAGCTTGGGCAGAAAGCCAGGCTGTGGGTGGTCAGAGTCGAGGGCACCAGACTCCCTGGTGTCACATGGGCAAATCTGACCCCCTCATAGACTCCTTTGCTTCAGATGCACGTGTGACACATGTCTTGGGGACGAGTGAGTGCATGGTACCCACAGGTGCTGCAGCACTCCTCTGCCCTTCTCAACAGCTCCCACTGTCCCCCACAGAGATGGCATAGGTCGAGCCAGGAAATTTATGGACACTCCGTCAATTTGAGCACGTCTATTAAACAAGCAATAAAACTGCCCCAAATCCCAACTCCCAAAGGACCAGGGCCGTCATTGGTGTATGTGTCTCCAGACTCTTAGCCATGGAAATGCACAAGTCAGTTACAGGAAGCCTTCAACCCACCTCCCTGACTCTTCTTCCATTCCTGCTGCTCACACTGCCTGCGGCCTCTTGATTGTCCCCAGCCTCCAGGCCTCCAACCTGGGACACCCGGTTGTTTCCGCAGTTCATGTTTCTCCCATTATAAATGGAACTTCAGTGAAGTCCTTCTCTGTGTTTCTGTTGTGCTGGCTTGATTGTTTATACCGCCAGGTCTGTCAGATTGTTCCCTTCTCTGTGTTTCTCTGATCTGTGTGGGACTGGTGCTCCCTCACAGTTTCATTATACTTTTTGTAGGCTAAGTAGCACCATCATCCTCCCCACATACAGGAGGGCAATGGAGGAGGTACTGGAGATGCAGGGATGGGAAGGGAGGAGGTCCTGGAGATGCGGGGATGGGAAGGGAGAAGGTTTTGGAGATGGGGATGGGAAGGGAGAAGGTCCTGGAGATGGGGATGAGAAAGAAGAAGGTCCTGGAGATGGGAATGAGAAGGAAGAAGGTCCTGGAGAGGGGAGTATGGGAAGAAAGGGGGTTCTGGAGATAGGTATGGGAATGGGGTGGGTCCTGGCAGTGGTTGCCTTGGAGACAGGGCTGTGTCTGTGTTGGGGGTCTCACTACCATCTCTCCTGCTGAGCAGGAAGAGGGGAGGGTTTCCACTTGGTGGAGATTGCACATTGTGGTGTGTGTTAGCCTTAGGGAACTGTTCACCATACCCAGGGTGGAATGGGCAGATGACCTTGGCTGTGGTGTTCATCCTGGAGTCATTTGAGTGGGTCCCAGTTTAACCCTACCCTCCTAGGACTTCCCACAAGATGGAAGAGCTGCAGGGGAGGATAGCAGAGGGACGAACAGCTGGGTGGCAATGGGAGTTGGAGACAGTGCTGTCCCTGTCTACAGTGTCCTTGGCCATAGCATATGTCCCCAGGCTTGCCCACCTAATCTGCAGGACCACATTTATGTGTGTCATGTGTGCCCGCTGGTCTGGAGGGGGCTGCTGCTCTGTGAAGCCTGTCACCTGTAGCCCACCACCAGCCCCTGATTGTTAACTCTCTAGAAGCTCCTGGTGATGCTGATTTTAGATAAGCTATGTCCTATAGCATAAAAGATTGTGTCTTTCTTTAACAGAGACCAGAATAATTAAATTGGGTCTGAGACTAAGCCAGACCTTCTCCCCAGGTGGCTGTGGGGTGCTTGGAAGGGACCCTCAAGTGTGGTGTTAATGCCCAGGGAGGGTGTGTAAGGCCCCCGAGGTCAGCCTGGCCTGACCCCTCCTCACTCCTGTCTCTTGTCTGTTTCCAGGACCTCTGTTCGACTGGACCTGTTCCCGCAGCAGCTGTCCCACGAGCCTCCGTAGGGGCTGGAGAGCAGGGCACGTCTCCCAAAGTCCCACTGCCCCTCAATGTGTGAGTGTCCCCTCCTGCCTGCCAGGTCCTCCCTATGCCACCCTGTGCGTGCACATGTGTTTGGCTTCTCCTGGGGTGTTTGGGGGAAGATCAGCTGGTCAGCGTAGACATCTGCATCTGCAAGGCTGCCCAGAGGACAAAGCACAAGCCTGGCAGGGTCTGTAAAGTCACCATCCTTGGAGTAATGACATCGGATGGCAGCCAGCCACAGACCAGAGGAGGCCCCAGAGTCTGGATCTGGGCTGGCCAGGCAGCCAGCAGCCTCGGAGTTGGAGGCCACAGCCAGTAATCCTCTGCTTGTGCATCTCCTCCACCAGTGCCACCGCACAGCCGCCTGCATGCCAATCATAGTATAACCCATGAGTCACTCACAGAAGGGAGATGCTTATCTTGTTTAGAAAATCTCTGTTAAGTTACAGTTCTTAAGAGATATGTGCAGTTTAAAAATCCCCCATTTCAATAGTGTTCTGAAGAATTAGGCTGCCTCAGTCTGGTGGATGAATGGATGCTTCAAGTTGGAGCTTTTGACTTCGGCAGTTGGAAGGGAGAGAACAGAAATCTCACCAACCTGGATGGACCAGAAGCTCTCTCAGAACCTGTGTGGTTACAGAATGGAATGTATTTTAGGGGAAAAAATGCCTTTGGAGTAAGCAGCATGCCACGCTCCCAAGATCTCTGAGCACTTTGCCTTGAGGACACCTTCACCAGGCTCCTGAGCTGGCTGCATGTCAGCCTCATGTGGAAGGGATCCCTGAACAACCGCCTTTGCCTGCCTAACCTTTGGGCTTCATCAACTCCATGAAACAAAGTTGAAATTCCCCAGTTTCTACCTGGCTCCCAAGGGGAGTGTAGATCAGTAAGCTACACTCCAGATGTCTTTAGGTTAAACTTGGGTTTTCACCAACACTAGGCAGGAGATAGCCCCACTGTGTCCGTGGGCTCAGCCTTCATGGAACAGTACATGAGGGGTGGAGGGTAGTGCTGTTCAGAGCCTCACCTGGCATGCACATAGCCCTGGGGGTGTTCCTCAGAAGCGAGAAAAATCCAGAAACTTGCAAACAGCAGATTTTGAACTTGTCCTGCCCAAAGCTCTACACCGAATGTGTGTACATGGAGTGATGTGTGGGTGTTGTGTGCGGCATCGCCAACCATACAGAGATGGTTTAAAGTCTGCACTGATCTGTGTGAGGGACCCAGAACCTGCAGGTCTTGGTGTCTGTGAAGGCTGTTGTCTTCTGGATCTGTTCCTGGACCCACTTCCACAGCCTCACTGCCAGCCACAGGCTGGACACATGTTGGGGAAGTGCCCTCAGGATAGTGTCCCTGTGGAGGAGACCCATGTCTCCAGGGGTGCCCCCATGCAGTTCTCTACAGAAGAACAGGGCACAGCCCAGGTGACAAGACATCATCCTGATTCCACATGTCCAGCCGAAGCCCCCACACAGGCTTGCCAACTCTTGCGTCCAGGGTGCCGTCCTCTCCATGTCAGCTGCAAGAGGGTCTGTTACTCCCTGGGGGCTGGGGACACGTGGACATGCCACCATGTCCTGGATAGCCCAGACCCCTCTGCTGCCACAAGATGAGGTTGCTGGGACCCTCACCTCAGGCATAGCTGCTGTTTAGCTTGGGATTGCATCTGGGTAATGGGGAGGGACACTCGTGGGTCAGAGGACGTCCTTCTGAGAATGACAAGGACTCTTGGTGACTCTGCATGATACAGAGAGGTCAGGGCAGCAGCTGTGTCATGGTGGGCATGGACCTATGGCTGAGGGTATCTGCAGGTGTTTGAGCCAAGCTCAGCCACAAGCTGGGAATCTCACACATGTCCAGTGACATGCAGGGTCCATTCTGAGCACCATGTCTGCTGTTTCTCCTAGGGAGCAAAAGGTCATCTTTGCTCCTGGTGTGTCAGGGACCAGCCTGACCCTTGTCACCCTCTTTACCTCTGAGAAGCCAGAATCCCCATGGGTGCCTGGGGCAGACACCCGGACAGGGGTACAATTGCTCCTTACTGATTCTTTCCCCAAATAGATTCCACAAGTCACGTTCAAAGTCAAAACTTGAACCTCACTGAGCCATCTGCATAGAAACAGCCCCAGACACTGCTGTGCTGGCATCTGGAGGGTGGTAGCTGGGGGGTGAGGGCCTGATGGGCTGGTGTGGAGTCAGTGATAGAATGGCTCTGGGGACCCTTTGATCCTTGTCACTGCAGGGCTTTGCCCTCCATGGCCTCATCCTGGGCTTTGGGACCTGAGTGAGGACCAGACGCAGACTGTGCTGCTGGCAGCAAGATCTGCGTCCTGCCTTGTCCTAGCAAACAAGGTCCCTGGCACTGGTCTCCTGTTTTTGAGGTGCCCCATGCTGGAAGTTCTTGGGGTGCACCCTACCTCTGCAGAGACACCGCCCTACCTCCTCCCTTCCCACCCACAGTGTGGGAAGTTCTCTCTGCTGCTCTGCCTTTCAGCATTGCCACTGTCATCCTGACACATGCAGGTGACACCACCCACGCTAGCGCGCCGCCCTGAATGAGCCGTGTGCCAGATGCGCCATTGCCTGCACAGGAAAGCCATCAGCAACCGCCCCATCCTCGTTGGTCTTCCCGCTGAGGCACCCTAAGAGGAACAAGGAAGAGAAGGAGGAACAGGAGTGGGAGGAAGAGGTGGAAGAAGAGGAGGATGAAGGAAGAGGAGGTGGTAGAGGAAGAAGAGAAGGAGCAGGAGGAGGAAGTGGGGGGTTTCGGGGTGAAGCAGGTTTATTCACATCCTGGGTCCCCAGCAGTGTATCTCAAGGGCAGACCTGACGTGGACAGAGGACGGCTTGCCCACTGGAGAAAACACACACAGTGACGACAAATTGGCCATCCATGTCAGTCCCTGTGTGGAACATGCAATCTCCCTATGCGGGTGCCACACGGCCTACACACAGCTGTGTCCCTTTGCAGACCAGACCTGACTTCCCTCTGGATATGCAGGAGCACAGGCAGATTCCCAGTCTTCCAACCTCAGTTTCCCCAGCCATGGAACCTCAGGGTTCCTGTGGCATATGGACAAGGCCTTGTGTCTGCAAGTGACAAGGGGCGCCCCATCCTCCCGTGCCCTACCCCTTTCACAGCAGCCCTGTGGTGGGCTCAGCTCTGCACAGAGCACAGAATAAACCTAGATCAGGACCCCAGCACCTGATGGCTGTCTGCACTGCATGGCAGCTGATAACCAGAACTCTCCAGTCTTCCCTCTGCTGAGGAGCTGGACGTCCTGCTGAAGAGGCCAAATGTAGCACAAACCTGGGTCTGTCCTTCCACAAGCTTGAAGGGTGACTCTCACGGACCGTGCCTTAGGAAGTGGACTGCAGCACAGGCCTGATATCTGCTCGGGGCACTGAGGGCAGCGTACTCGGCAGGTTCCTCTTGGCTTCCCATTTTCCTGCCTGTGTTATTTTATTAGGAACCATGTCCTTGCTTATTTGAAAGAATCCTTTTCTGATATAAGTGTCTTCAGATGTCTTGAAGCCTGGGTATAAAGAATCTTCATCTTTATTTTGACGAGGAGGATGGAAACACAAAGTCCTCATCCCAGTAAATGAACAGAAATCTTGCAAGAGCGGGTGAAGATCATTGCCTCCTCCCTGGGCCAAGAACTCTGTGTCAGCTGATTCCAATGGCTGCGGGTATTTGTCACCAGTGCTGACACTTGCTTTTCTACATGGAGCGGAGGGGAAGTTGACTGTGCCCACGGAGCAAGGCGTGGTATGGTTCACAGCAGGCCCTGTGCCTGCACCCGCACAGGTCCAGTTTAACCTCAGTCTCAAACCCAGGACCCTGTTTTATTTTTCCTTCAAGAAATATTGGTTGAGAATCTAGCCTGTGCCTGGGACTGAGGAGACAGTGCTGGGCCCCCTGATAACCCTGGCCTCGTAGAGCGTGTAGTGTGGAGGGGCAGGCCGAGACAGTGGCTTGTGTGGTGCATTCGAGGAGCCCAGAGCTGTGAGCTCTCGTGGATGAACTCGGGAGGAGCTGGGCCACAAGTCACCCCAGGGTGCTGCTCCAGGACAAGGAGGGTGGCCCTTGGTGTCACTGGGGGAAGACACAGCAGGGATGAGGTCTGGGCCAGCCCACGGGTTCTGGCTTGAGCAGAACATGGGACCTAGGCTTGTTGTTGAACAGGCCGGGGAAGTCCCTGAGCACGGCACCTGGGAGTCTCACCCTCTGTCCTTCTCCGTGAAGACACGGACCCGGGGCGTTCTGCTGTGGCTGAGTAGAACTACCCTGACATGGTGACAGATGGTCTGATTCCAGTGAGATTCATGCTTCAGTTACCTTCCTGAGGGCAGCTCATGGCACCTGGCGGGTGTCGTTTCTGTCATTTCTGCTGTCTACCGCCATGCGGCCACCATTGCCCCCTCTCCTCCTTGTCCCACGCAGCACAAGGCTCAGGGAGCTGCGTCCTCACCTGCCATCCTCTCAGAGTGTCTTCTATGGCCGTAATAGGGCAAGTTACATTCTGGTTCTCTGTTACCTCGGCCGGAGGGGCATCACGAGCCTGTAGGTCCACAATGGGAGGGGCCTTGATGGCTTTGTTTGTCCTCCCTGGGCCCTGACCGCTCCTGTCACCACAGGGAAAGGTGGGGCGCTGTGTTCCTGAGGGATGGTGAGAGCCAAGGCTGCACACACCTGTTACGTCTCGGCAGCGGAGGGCCTCACTCCTGCATGCTTGGGATATTGGAAATCGTATTTTTTGGTGGGTGGCAAATTGTATTTTAAGGGCAGTAAATCTTCAGTGTCAAATGGGTTCTCATTCTGTTCTAGAATATTCCGTGGGATGGTGTAGCTCAGTTGTAGAGCCAAATGTGAGGCCCTGTGTTCGAGTCTCAACCTTCTGCAAAACACAACTTATCTTTAAGTTATTTCTCTTCTTTGAGCTTGGCCCTAGGGAGCTGGGTTCCATTTCCGTTTCTGCCTCCTAAGAAGGCCCTTCTGGAGTTGGGTCACTGTACAGTCCTTGGGCCTCTGAGCCCCAGAGACTTGTCTCACAGGAGCCCAGGAGCCCACAGCACCCAGGTGGGGTCAGCTTGTCCACCAAGCAGCCAGTCCAGGCAGCAGACCCTGGAGATACCTCTTGTGGAATTCATCTCTCACCTCTGTCTTTTGGGGCTGAGGCCTTGCCAGTCAGGCACCCTCAGACTTCTGCAGATTTGTCAGTCCTCACCAGCACTGCAAGGCTGGGGTCAAAGAACCCTTGGCGTGTCCCCAGAGGGGCTTGTTCTAGGGCCGTGGCTAACAAACGCTGGCCTAAGGTTGCTCCACCAAGTCAGCCTAAAAGAAAAGTAAAAGTCACTATCCTGCTATGGCAAGGAAGTGTGTACCAAGCATACCCGATGGAGGCCACTGTTCTGCAGAAAAGGCCCCTGTGCTCTCCCAGGTAAGCCAGGCGTGTGGACCAAGCTGCGACATGCTGAGTGAGGAAGGCCCAGCTAGGGAAG
This sequence comes from Hystrix cristata, assembly GCA_004026905.1. Taxonomy (NCBI): domain Eukaryota; kingdom Metazoa; phylum Chordata; class Mammalia; order Rodentia; family Hystricidae; genus Hystrix; species Hystrix cristata. The sequence goes on along the minus strand of PVJO010001665.1, from coordinate 35,165 downwards.
CTGGCCTTCCGCTCAGTTTTCAACAACCATTTCTCCTGCTTAGAGCATTAGACTCCAGATAATGTGAAGAATACTGAAACATTGTGAGGTACGAAGATGGGCCCTCGGATCCAGTCCTGGGCCTTGGAGCCGCAGCACACTGTGCACACACCACCATCCCACTCCTTCTTCGGGGCTTACCCAGGAGCATGGGGCTGGGAGGGTCTGTGACTCTGTAATGAACCCCGTGTACCCCGTGCACCCCATGCCTGCCCTGCAGCCACCGTGCCCCAACATGCATGTGCTGACCTCATCCTCGTCTCCGCCCTGCCTGCAGGTACCTGGCCCTGTATGCCTACAAGCCCCAGAAGAGCGACGAACTGGAGCTGCGCAAGGGCGAGATGTACCGGGTGCTGGAGAAGTGCCAGGATGGCTGGTTCAAGGGCGCCTCACTGCGCACCGGGCTCTCTGGGGTGTTTCCTGGGAACTATGTGACACCCGTCTCCAGGTGAGGGCTGCTGCCTGGGCACGGAGGGAGCAAGGCTGTGTCCCTTGGTGCTTTGGAAATTGCAGGAGGCCATTCTGGGCTGGACCTGCAAACCATGCCTGCAGGCAGCTCCCCTGGTTGTGGGTCTGCCTGGCTTCCCTGAGCACACTGGCCAGTGAGGAGCCAGAGTTGGGGGACCAGAGATTACCGGAGAGCCAGGCTTCAGCTGTGCATGTGTGCTTGTGTGTTCATTCTGCATAGCACATACAGGGCAAACAGTGCATTGTGTGGCACATGTGTGCTTGTATGTGTGCTTGCAGATGTGCACACTGAGTGCAGTGTGTGTGCCTGTGATGCACATGTGTGTGCATGTGTGATTGCTGTGTTCCATGTATACATGTGCACATTTGCAATGAGTATGCCACCTTAGTGTGTATGCCAGTGTGGGCATGGTGTACATGTGCATGCATGATGGTATGTGCATACAGTATGTAGTGTGAGCACACAGTGTACATGTGTGTATTGTACACACATACATAGTCCTGTTACATGTAAAAACACACATCCGCAAAAAGGAAGGGTAAAGCATGATTTGAGCAGGAGAGTTATCAGCAATTTAAATTTTTTCTCTGTTCCTTCCGGATGTCTTAGGAATGCTCTGTTATGTAATGTTTGCAGAACAGAAAGGGCACGTTTACAGACCCACTGAAGTCCCTGAATTTCCCTCTGAGCAGGGGCCACTCTTGCCCATTGCAGCCCTCGGCCTCAGCCCTGTGTCCCTGCTGCGGGCCGTGCTGGTGACCCACGGACATGGCTTTGGGGTGCTTCTATCCTGGGAGGAGGACTGTAGGGGTTTTCTGTGCTGCTGAGCCTTATATGATTGCAGATGGGTTCTTGCTGTCGTTGCAGCTTCAGCAGGCACAGGGGTGGATTAGGGTCCCAGGGCGGGTTCCATGACTCAGGGCACTGAGGCGTTCTTTGGTGCCTCCTGCAGGGTGCTGGGTTTGCAGGATGAGGGAGGCTTATGGGAGAAGCTCCGTTCAGGTGGCCTTGGCAGGGAGAAGCCCAAGAAGCCCTTCTGCCTCTCACGGCCATGGAAGAAGCAGCCGGCCCAGCCTGCAGTGCCCCCGACAGGTGAAGGTGCTGAGGTCCTTGGCACCCCAGTCCTAACTGCTCCTCTGCTCCTGCCCTTTACTCAGTGCAGACAGAGCCCCCTGGTGGGGCTCCTTGGAATGCCCTCCTGCCTCTTTCCACACCCAGGGTCGGGGCCTGGCACCATCTAGTCCCCTGCTAGTGGAGGGCCCGCACTGGGGCCCCTCCCATGTCATGTGTCCCCAGTGGCCTGTGGACAAGAGTAGCTCATGGGTCATTCTCAGTGGTGGAGCCTGCCAGCCCCAGGCACCCCAGCCACCTGCAGCTTTGCCCCTTGGATTCCTTGCATGTCATCTGTATGCAGCAAGTGCTCAGTAAATGCAAGTTGAATAAATAAAAGAAATCTGGTGGGTTTGATTCAAACGTCATCCCAAGGGTTTTCTTCCCATATTGCCAAGAGCTTCCTTGCAGGCCAGAGGATTGCTGGCCAACCCTGAGCTGCAGAAGGGCAGTGGCCCTTGGGATGACCCTTCCCCCACAGCTGCTGGGCACAGCCGCCCTGGGCACTGCAGGCCCCTCCATGAGGCTGGTCCTGGTCCCATGGTGCCATGTGAGAGAGGCGAGGAGGGGAGGGCAGAGCCTGTCTGCTCTTTTGCCACTCGTGCGTCTGGGAGGGACGTCCTGGAGGCACAGGGACAGAAGATTCCAGTCCAGCAGAGGGAAGCTATCCCAGTACCCGTTGCTTTCAACCCCCAGACTCTGCCCCATCCCTCGTCCTGGGAGCCAGCCAAACAGAATGTGGACAGGTACAGGGGGTTAGAGCCACCCCCCTGCCAGTGGCTGGGGTCCTCTGTGGATGGCAGGCTTATCTGGAAGCTTTGGGGTGAAAAGCACCTCTTTTTGGTATGAAACTGCAAGCTCTCTGGCATCCTCAGGAGGAAGTTGTGCTGCTCAATCCCTGTACCCCCTCCATCCATCAGGCATGACAGGGTCATCCATTGCTTGGGCTGTGCCTGGAGACCACAGCTGTTGTTAGGATGAGCAGAGGCTGTTCTCTGGTACTGGACATTCGGCTGGGATCGCCGTGTCCCTCTCTGGCTATTTCTTGCTGACTTCCCTTGGGAGTCAGCCCGGGTTTGTAAAGCTTACCTTCTGCTCACCTGAAGCACCACCAGGCATTGTTTAGGATTTTCCTGGGCCTCCTTGTTTCCATCTCTCAGGGTCCATAAGTGACAGTAGCCATCCCTGACTGGACTCTGTTTGCTTCCTCAGGGCTCCTGGAGCAACAGCTGGGTCGCCCCGGAATAGTGTGCCTGGAGGGTCTCCTCTGGCCAAAGGCATGGCCACTACCATGCACCCTGGTGGTGGCAGCCTGAGTAGGCCGGCCCTGCCCCTCACCACGCCGCAGGTCCAAGTCCAACACCCAGTCGGCTCCCCCCCAGCAGGCAACTGTCCGTGCCACACAGCCCAGCTGTCCACCAGCCAGGCCCGGGGAGCTCTCCCTGCAGGTATGGATGTGGGTCCCGGGGCCTTGGGGCTGGGACACTGACGCGAGGGCTTTCTGGGACACACATCATGAGACACGATTTGGCCCAGGTCTTGAGCAAGCCACCATGGGACAAGTTGAGTCTGCTGCTGGCTGCCCTGTAGGTGAGGAAGTCATGAAAATAGTCAGCTTTTCAGGGCTAGAAAAGTGGAGCCAGATGCCTGGTGTTCGACACCCTCCTTTGATCGGGTTGGACCTCAGGTGGTGCTGGCTGTCCTGTGCTGAGTTGTGTCCAGCAGAGGTGCAGCTTGTACTGAGGATGTCTCCTGTGGTGCCTGCTGCAGCGCCCCCAAGATCAGTCCTACCAACAAGAGATGCTACAGGTGGGCAGTAATCTCGCGCATGTTTTTAAAATTAGCCGTATGTACCACCTGCACTTACTCTACCAGGAGCTCTCTGCAGCAGCGTCGTCTGGTCCCGGACCCTGGCCCCCAGCCCCAGTGTCTCGCTTTGCATCAATCTCGGTGTTCCTTGGTACTTTCCATTAGGGATGAAGCCTGTGTGGTAGGCGCGTGATCCATGATCCTCAGCTCAGCTCCTCACTGGTCAGAAGCATGCCAGGATGCATGCCAGGCGGGGCTTAGGATGGTGCATGGCCCAGGACAGTCTCCTCCTGGGTGAGCCTTGTCTGCCCGCCCAGCACACCACACATGTGTTCAGCTACCAGGGTCTTGCAAGGTGAGCAGTGCTCCTCCTCACAGGGAGTACGCACCCTGACACCATGGCCTTGGCCAGCTCCGTAGCCTCACCGTTCCCAGCCAGCTAGGAAATTTCCCAATTCAGAAGGAAATTGAGCCATCCCAGTCCTTTCTCCCTTAATGCGTGAGCAAGCAGGAGCCAAAGAAATTGGCGGGGCTGGTGCAGCACCACACTGTGTGGTGGCCCCTGGTCCATCACCATGGAAACCACAGTAGCACGACCAGCATTCCCTTCCGTTAGTTAATTTTACACTAGGGGAGTGAGGTCCCTTCCTGCATCCTGACCTCAAGCTCGTCCCCCACATTGCTCTCATGGCCAGGTTACAGAATGGCTCCCACTGAGGCATGTCAGTAAATTAAATGCCCTGAGTTCCCACAGCATTTCCCACTTCATTCTGCATCTAGAGAGTGGAAAAACATTGTTGACAGGACAAGTAATGGATTGTTCCCTGCAGTAATTGCCCATTTTAGCAGACCCCAGCCCAGCAGCTGGGAGGCATTTCAACAATGTTCTTGTCTTGCGCCCAAGGTGGGCACTTTGACAAGGCTTAATTGCATTGTCCACAGCATCCGACACGATTTGTTCTGCTCAACTAACATGACTCCCTTTCCAAGGGCAGCACACTCTGCGCTCTGTATGGAATCCTGTCAGCACTTGGCAGGGATGAGAGTGCCACAGGGCCATTTATTTACCAGTGTGGAAAAAAACAAAACAAAACAAAAAGACATCAAGAAAAAGCTGGATACGGGCAAGGCTCCCTGGGAGGACCCAGAAGTACAGAGACCCAGACAGAGCCTGTTTACTCCCCAGTAAGATGAAAGGACAGGAGGTGAATTCCTGCTGCTTCAGTGTGCAGAGCCCTCAGGTGGAGGCACTGCAGGGTATCAAGCAGAGAGAAGAGGGATCCATTCCCATTTGGGAAGGAAGTGGACAGGGTGGGAACAGGAGTGGGGAGCATTCAGGAAGAGGCAATGAGGTCCAGTGTTATGGCTTGTGTCTAGATGTCCCCCCAAAGCCTCATGTGGTAAGACGTAGCTGGATCTAGAGTGTGTGATGCTGGGATTAAGGGCATGTGATTACTAAATCAATCCACTGATTGGTTTGACACCACCCTAATCCTAGGAGCCTGGATAAGATATAAGGGGCAGAAAGAGGCTTGCCTCCCTCCTAGCTTGCTCTCTTGCTTGCCTCGCTGCCTTCTGCCTCTCTTCCATGCCACCCTGCCTTGGATCCAGTTGATTGTGGACTGAAACCTCTACAAACTGTGAGCCAAATAAACCTTTCTTCCCCTAACTTTGGATGTCAGGTATTTTGTCTTAGCAATGAGAGAAAAGTAACTAAGATACCCAGAGTAAACTGGGGACTATCTAAGCAGAGCAGGAGGGTGATGGGCAGAGGAACCAGCAGGGCATGGGTGGCGAGGAAGACCACAGTTCCCATGTTGGCAACCTGTCTGGGTTTGATGGGACTGAAACAGGTGCGGAAGGAGCTGTCCAGTGTGGAGGTGACAGTTCTGTGCAGCTGATGAATGGGGGCATGAGCACTCTGGGCAAAGCCAAGGCCAGTGTAGCCCCTGGATCACAGAGGCCACTTGACTTGGAAACTGGGTGAGGCCTAAGTGACCTAGGCAGGCAGCAGCAGATCCAAGAGATCCTGTTAGTCCATGCCAAGGAATCCAGGTTTTTATCCTAAAGGCAGTGGAGCACATCTCAAGGTTTTAGATAATAGATACAGTCAGATTTGAGTATTTGGGAGATCAAGTTGCCACCTGCCTGTGGCCAAGCTGAAGTGATTTGGCCAGGGTTTACCTTCCCCACTCAAAAGAGCTGGAGCAGCAGACAATGTACAAAGCAACAACCTCTGAGACACTAAGCATCAGACCACCAAACACAATGACCCCTGAGGAAGGTGCAGTATGGGGCCAGGTGGGCAGGTGGAGACCAGCAGGGCTCAGAGGTGGCTGGAGTGTGTAGGGCAGAGGACCAGAGAGGCTGGAGCTGCTCAGAGAGAGCAGCTGAGAACTAATCAGCATATATATGTGAGCAAAGCCAGGAAAGCATGGAAGAAAGGATCAGTGCTAAGAAGGCCCGGAATACACGTTGGCTAGAAATAGCACTGTTCCCACCAGCCAGACTGGAAGCAGCCCTAAATTCATCCGGTATTGGTAGTCAGTGCAGAGGGGCCTGGTCAGTCGTTCGGGACCTAGCCCTGGGCTGAGCACACACCTAAACCCACCCGACAGATTGGAAAGGCAAGACTCCAGAGGTTCAAACTGCTTGCAGTTCATTTAACTATGTCCCAGAAAAAATCCCTCAGGAGTGTTTAGAGGAAAACAAGAACATCTATCTGTTAACAAATAGAAACCACCATGTCTGACATCCATAAAAAAAATCAGTAGGCATGCAAACAAGCAGGAAGAAATGACCACATGAAGCGATAAACCAACCAATCAAAGCTGCAAGTGATGTTAGAATTAGTAAACACATTAATACAAGATAACATTAAAATGTCCCTTATACAGACATTCCTCCTCCATTCCTGCAAATAGGTCGTTAAATGAATTGGTCGCTAAATGAGCTGCATTACAACATTGAGGACAAATGAATGGTCAAAGGAAGCTCCAACTTGATGACTTTGCTTTTCTTTGCATAACTATTACCTGCAGTACTGTAATGTATATCAACATAACACTACAGTACTGTACTGTATAGTACAATCAGCAAAAATTACAGTACTGTATAAACAGGGTGTACTGTACCAAGAACATGTTGGGGCTCTATAAACAAGATGTGCAAATTGTAGAAAAAAAGGCAGGTTGTAAGTCTGAACAGTCCTTAAATAGGTAAGTCATTAAATGAGGAATATCTGTATTCAGAGGTTAAGTTAGAGACATGGAAGATCCCAAAAAGATCTAAATCAAACTTCTAGAAATAAAACTGCAGTGTGTGAGATAAAGAATATGTTGGATGGAATTAGTGGCACATTAGACATTGCTGAAGAAAAACAGAGTGGTGAACTTGAAGCTGTAACAATAGTGTTAGGAAAAAGGAAAAGAAGGAAGAAACGGAGGTCCGAGCCCCACAGGACAGGTTTATTTAGAACGAACCCGAGAGGGACTGCGCCGGCACCAGAGACGGGGCCAGCTGCTCTCGTACAGGCCGTGGGCTCTTCTGTAGGGTCACAGCGAGCGAGTTCAGTGAAAGGAGGTCGCGGCTCCCCGCCAAGAACAAGGCCTGGGAGAGCACAAGCCACAGTGGTTGCCCAAGGACGAGGCCTGGGAAAGTGCAGGGAGTGGGGGCTGCTATCAGCAGCAGGGCTGATGATGTTATGGGTCCGCACGAGCAGCTGCGCCGGGAGGGGGAGGTTTTGGGGGGGGTCTCCATCAGGATGACGGCGGCAGATTCCTTCAAATAGAACCTGCAAAAATTGAAGCAGAGATAAAGAACTTTAAAAACTGCACCAAGCATCAGTGAACAATAGGAAACCTTGAGTGGCCTGACATGTATATTGGCGTCCCCAAGGTGAAGGAGAAAGAAGTGGTGCAAGAAAATGATGAGAAGAAATACAGATCCAAATTATCCTAAATTTGAAGAAAACTGCATGCACAAGCAACTGGGGACAGTTACACCAAGACAAGTCAAAATGCAATTGTTCAAAATCTGTGATAATGAAAATCTTAAAAATAGCCTGAGGGAAAAATATGTTAATATAAAGTAGAAAACAGACAAGGGTTATGGTCAGCTTCTCATTAAGAGTGCTTCAGATGAGAAGCGGCAAAGAAGCTCAGAATTACTGAAGGAAATGCGCCTGTCCATCTGAGATCCATCCTCAGCAAAAATATCTTTCAAGAAAAGGCAATATAATTATTCAGACACAATAAAGCTAAAAGGCTGCATCGTCAGCTGACCCACACTGTGAGAACTAAGAAAGCTCTCTGAGAAGGAAGTTGATACCACATGGAAAGAGAACCCCTATGCAGGGACAAAGGGCGCTAACGAAGAAATGCACGACATTTCCTTATTATTTAAACTATTGAGATGTGGCTATTTAAACAGAAATCAAAACAATCCAGATTGGAACCTGAACTTTACATGAGAGTAAAATGTACCACAGCAAAGCAGAGAGTTGGGACGAGGGACCCGGGAGGCCCTGTGGCGTACAGGACTCTTACGCTGGATCTGCTGCTAAGTAGGGCCGTACACTAAAGATGTAACCAAACGCTAGCTGTGAAAACAGTTGCACAAAATGAGGTAACAGGGGAGATAAAATGGAATCATAAGAAATTCAATCAATCTAAAATAAAGGATAAGAAAAGGGGAAAGAGAACGGTGGGCATATGGGTCAAAGAGCTAATACACAGCAGTAGAGCAGGTTGACCTAATTGTATAAACAATCAAATTAAATGTAATTGTCTGAATAACCCCAAATAGAATGACAGTTAGATGGTTAGATGGCCAGATATTTAAAAGCAAGCAAATAAAACAAATAAAAATGATGTGCTGTGAACAAGATACATATTTTAGTACTTTAAAAACAGAAACAGATTAAAAGTAAAAGGAAAAGACAGGAGACACACGTCCCTGTTATTCGTGGCCTTGTGTTCAATGACGTTAACATGCTTACTGAGTAGATGCTCCTCAGTGAGATTGTGTGCACACATACCTCACGTAAATCCCAATCTTGTCCTTGTTGATTCTGTTTATTTTCCAGTCAAGAAAACAAGCTTTGGCAGTGTCAAGTGACTGGCTTGAGGCAGCCCTCTGACAGGTTCTGAGCTGGGATCCAGACCCATCCAGCTGGCCTCAGAGCCACAGTTGCTTTCTGCATCCCCACCCTGCACCTCCCTCCCGGCCTCTCTGAGAACTGAGGCCAAAATCGGAGTCGCCTTATCCTCAGTTCGGAGGACACCTTAATTTAGGAAGTTTAAATTGTTTGCCACTCCTGAAATGCATGAACATGACTGTGACAGCCACACAGACTTTGGTTTGGAAGCTATGAAACAAACATAGCTGGTAGGAGCATGTCTTTCCCATCGCTGGAACAAAATACCCTATACCCAGAACTTAAAGGAGAAGGTTTATCTTGCTCTCAGTTGCCAATGGGTTCCTTCCGGGTCAGCTGGCTCCAAGGCAGGAATGGCATGGTGGAAGAGCATGGCTGAGGAAATCTGCTCACCTCACAGTAGCCAAGAAGCAGAGAGAGAAAGGAAGAACTAAGGACAAGAATGCATCTTCCAGGTAACACCCCCAGTGACCCCTTCCAACCAGGACCTACCTCCTAACAGCGCATTCAGTAATGCACTCATCAATGGATTAATCCACTTATGAGTATAGCATCCCATGATCTAATCACTTTCCCAAAGCCCCAACTCTAAATACATAAGACTTTCAGGGGGCCTTTTAAATCTAAACTATACACAGCATTTGCAGGTATGGAATCTGACAATAATGAAGCTCCAACATGCTGATATAAATTCAGAGAAATTTGGAGCAGCTATGTTATGAGTAATACTGAAAAAGTAGAATTTATAACCAAGAATATTATTGGGGTTGATAAAAAAGGCAATTTCATAATGGTAAAGGGTCCGTTAATTAATAAGGCATAATAATCCTAATTATTTAGGTACCAAATAATAGAACTTCAAAATGTACAAGCAATTACAGATAAAGCTATAAGAAGAAATAGGCAAATCCACAGTTGCAATCAGAGATTTCAACATCTCTCTCAATAGCTGATAGAACAAGTAGATAGAAAATTGGTAAAAATATAAAATAACACTATAACCAACTTGAATTAATTGACATTTAGAGAACAAATGTTCTTCTATCCAATAACATCAAAATACATGTTTAAATGCATACAGAACAGTTCTGGGCTCTAATATTTAAATCTCGATGCATATAAAAGGGTTCAAGTCACACAAACTACATTCCTTACCACAATGAAGTTGAATTAGACATCAGTATCACAAATAATTACAAATATGTATTCGAAGTTTTCAAATGTTTGTAAACATACTTCAGAATAATGCATGAAACATTGAAGAAATAAGGATGATAATAGAAAGTATTTCAAGCTACATGAAATGAAGACACAACTTATCAAAATTTGTGGGACACCACTAATGCACTCCTCTCTGTAAACATCTGTAGTCAGAAAACAAGGAAGGGTGTCCGATGGTTGGCCTTGGCTTATACCCGAAGAAACTAGGATAAAAAGAGCAAAGTGACCACAAAGGGAGTAGAAAAGATCAGCGCAGAAATCAGTGCAACAAAAAACAATAGAGAAGGCCAGTGAGAGCAAAAGGTCGTTCTTTGGGAAGATCAAGGATGACACTGATGAACCTCTAGCAGACAGATAAAACGAAAAGGGGGAAGATACACAAATTATTACTGTCAGGATTAATAGATGACATAACTTCAGATTCTACAGGAAATTAAGGGGTCACTTAAAATGTTTTTGCAAATAAATTCTACAAATTAGATGAAATGGATGTATTCAAATATTTCTTAAAAGACAAATTATCAGAGCTACCCAAGAAGAAATAAATAATCCGAGTAGCCCATATCTATTAAATTCATTTTAAAAGATTCCACAAAGAATATTCGAGTCTCAGATGACTTCACTGATGATTTATGTAAGATAAATTAGGGAAGGAATTATAACAATTCCATAGAACCTGTTAGAAAATTGAAAAAAGGGAGAATACTTTCTTTTTCTGTAAATCCAGCATCACCTTAATGCTAATATTAGACATTAAAAGAAAATAAAATCACAGATAAATATACCTCATAAACAGACATAAGAATTCTAAACAAAATTTAGGCAAATCGAATATGGCAGTAAATAAAAAGGATAATACACCAAGTTTGGCTTAGTCCCGGAAAGCAAGTTTGGATTAGCATTTGACCATCACTGTAACTTGAGTCGTTAACAAACTAAAAAATAATATGACTCTTTCAATAGTGTAGACATCAGTATCCATTCCTGATGTAAGACATTCAGAAAATGAATAATTAAAATGAACTTCAGTCTCATAAAGGGCTCTGTGAAAATGCACAAATAACAGCCTACTTAACAGCAAAAGACTGAAGCTTCCCCCCGAGATCAGGAACAGAAGGGGCTGTTTGCTGTCTTCACTGCTGCTCAGTACTGACGTTCTAGCCAGGCAAATGGTGTGATCTTACATATAGAAAACCTAAGAAACACACACGCGCGCGCGCGCACACACACACACACACACACACACACACACACACCCCTAGAGCTAAAAAAATTCAAAAAGGTCGAAGGTACAAAATCAATATAAAAAAATCAGTTGCTGGGTTAGGTATTTAATTCAGTGGTAGAGTGCTTGCCTAGCAAGCACAAGGCCCTGAGTTTGATCCCCAGCACCCAAATTAAAAAAAAAAAATCAGTTGTATTTCTAAGTATGGTTGCCTCTCCATAGCTACAGATTCCATGTCTGTGGCTTTAGTCAATCCCATCAGTGTATCCAAAATATTTGAAAAATAATTGTATCTGTGCAGAATGAGTACATATGCTTTTCTTGTTACCATTCCCTAAATAACATAGCATAACATATGGTTACATGGTGTCTTAGTTACTTTCTCATTGTTGGGACGAATTATCTAACACCCACAAGTTAAAGGAAGAAAGATTTATTTTAGCTCTTAATTTGTAGAGGTTTCAGTCTTTGTTGGCTGGCTCCAAGGCAAAGTAGCATGGCAGAGGGGCCTGGCAGAGGAGAAACGATGCATGGCAGGGCAAGCAGAAAGCAGCAAGCAGAGAACCTGCCTTCCTTCTTTTCACCTTACATTCCATTCGAGAAAAGCCTATTTATTGGTGCCGCCACACTCGGAGTAGGCCTTCCCATTGTCCACACCCAGAACTATGCTAAACCAGTCAATGGACTAATTTAGTTATCACACAACCTTAATCCATATTCACACATTTTAGATCCAGCCACCTCCAAAAAGTCCCACCTATGAGTGCCTGAGGCTTTAGGGGAACACCCAGATATAAGCCATAACACACAGCATTTGTGCTGTGTTAGGCATGATGAATAACCTAGAGATGATTGCAGGTATGCAGGAGGATGTGTGCAGGTTCTATATGAGCATTGTGCCATTTTGTCTAAGGGACTTGAGCATTTGATATGCACGGGGGTCTGGCACCATGCCCACAGATACCAAGGGATGGCCATACTGCCAGCGAACAGCTGCAAATCGACATTTAAAAAAAAGTACCTGATTTAAGAGCATCCAAGCCAAGGATTTAGGGTGTTGGTGACCCTGGTGGCTCCTTCAGGTGGCATAAGAGCCTTCCCTGCCTTTTTGTTTAAATATGGGGCTACATAGTTTGAGGGTGCAAATGCTGGGCTCCCGACCCATTCACACCATAACATCACTTTGCGTTTCACCTGGTCCAGAGGGCACCTCCAGCCCCAAGAGTCATACAAGTAGATCTTGAGAGCTCTTCCCACAGGGCTGTCAGGGGAGGGCCTGGCTCACGTGTGTGTGTGTGTGTGTGATGTCCTGGCATCTTGCTGGATGCTGTTTGGATTTACAAGTGCACTCTACACTGGAGGCATGCTGGGGCTGAGAACACTGTTTGCATTGTGCCTATTTCATCTTCTGAAGTCAGGAATGCCACAGTAATTATAGTGTGACATAATTTTTCTCTGGCATAAGCATGTAATAACACTGGAACAGAGTTGCTGGTGTGAGAGGACCACTTGGCATGAGCCTATGTCTCTGCTTGGCCAGCCCAGGCCAGCCTAGCCCAGGCCACAGGGGGCATCGACTCTTCCCATCACTTTCATCTGTATTGTAAGAAGGACACAGTCCTTCAAAATTAATTCCTAACACAAATAGCAGCAGGACTGATGTCAATATAGTGCTGTGCTTGAGGAACCTTGTCTTGCAGGTAGGAGGTTCTTACAGGTGTCCTGCCTGTAGACCCCACAATTTAAGGGAGGGTTTCATGGTCAGAAGGGGTGGATGCGCAGTCGTGTGGCTCCCATTTCATAGATGCAGATCTTGGCAGGGTGTGGGCAGCTGTAAGGACACCACCGCTGTCCTCCTGTGATTATCACCAGCCAAAGCTCTCTCATGCTCTTGGTCCTGGCTAAGCAAGGGCCTGCACCCAATATGGAAAGCAAGGGTCAGAACTAGCCAGCACCCAGCTGTGGACTGGGACCAACTGGCGTGCAGTGCTGCTCCATAACCCGGGGCTATCTCAAGGCTTCTCCAAGATACTTTCCCAGGCTTTATTTTGTGAGCATTTTAACCAAGATATTTGGAATGCATCAGTTTGTCACAGCACAGAAAACCAGAAGATGCTGTCATATGGATATGGTTTGTACCCCAGACCAGGTCCATAGGTATGTGATATTGGTGGGTCCTTTAAGAGATGGGGCCGAGTGGTGATCACTAGGTCATAGGATGCTGCCCAGGGAAGGAATTAATTGGTTCTTGTGGGATCCTGAGGGAGTTGTTGAGAGAGGTTCATTATGTAAAGAGCAAGCCTGGCCCCTGCTCCCACTCTGGGCTCCATCTCACCATCGTCTCTCTCCCCCTCACACACACTCTCATCACTGTGGTGGACCCTCTCTCCCAGATGGCTCCTCCCCTGTGATGGATCCTTCCGCTTAATGGGTCTTCCACTGTGATGGATCCTCCACCATGATGGATCCTGCACTGTGACGGATCCTCCCCTTTGACAGATCCTCCAACTTGATGGATCCTCCCCCTTGACGGATCCTCCCACTTGACGGATCCTCCCCCTTGATGGATCCACCGCCTTGACAGGTATTTCCTTGTGATTGATCCTCCACTGTGGTAGATCCTCCTCTGAGATAGATCCTCAACTGTGGTGGGATCCTCCTTCTTGATGGATTCTCCCCCTTGATGGATCCTCCAACTTGATGGATCCTCCATCTTGACAGATCTTCTCTTGTGTTAGATCCTCCACCTTCATGGATCCTCCACCATGGTGAATCCTTCCCTGATGTGGATCTGCCATGACTTCTTCATGATACCTAAGCTCACACAGGCTCTGGGCCCTTGAGCCTCTAGGCCCATGGGCTCACTGAGCCCAGCCTGGAGTACCTTACTGTACAAGTGGAAACATGCTGATCCAGAGCACATCACAGAAACTGGAAACGCACCCTTACTCGGCAGCCTGGGAAACTTAGCTCCCCTGACGAAGGGCTGTTCTGAGTCAGGGCAGGGCTGGTCACTGGGCTTTGAAGAGATGGAAGTGCCTCTTCACAGTTGCCCAGCCTGTTTCTCCTGAGCAGGAGGATCTGTGCTGGTGGCCAGATCCAGAAGAAGAGGCTGCACTGAGAGGAGGGATGCTGGGTGCACAGCAGGCTGCAAACTAACCAAACATCCACCTACTGTCTCTCCACTCCTACCCCAGCCACCCAGCCCTCTGCCCAGGCCCAGGATCGACCAACTGCCACCGTGACTCCCCTGCGCACTCAGAGCTCCCCCTCCCGCCTGCCTGCCACCGGCCTCAGGTCCCGCTCCATGGTGTCCCCACAGCATGGCCAGCAGTCCCCAGTTCAGACGAGCCCCTGGCCTGCCATCCCCCTCACCTCTGCAGCATCAGCTGTCACACCTCCCACCATCAGCACCACGAGCCTCAGTGGGGATGCCAGTGGGTGTTCTGGAGGAGCCCTGTCCACATCCAGCCCCACCGGCACGGGATGCAGACTGGAGGACAAGAAGAGTGAGAAGGTAAGCGTATGCCCTGGGCATCCTTGGCACCATACACCAGTGGAGCCTCAGTGGAGGCTTGCATGAGGGCTCCAAGTCCCTCTCTCAACTGCACTAGGCCTGAGATGGACAGAGGCTGGACCAGGAAGGCAGCTGGCTGGAGGAGGGAAGCAGACAGGGCCAACACGGGGCAGCAGGGGGTTCAAGCAAATCAGAAAACAGTGTCCCCCTCCTCCACACAGCTTAGTTCCCTCTGTGGAAAAATCAATGTAATATACTCATTTTTTTAGAACAAGATCCTTATTGCTGTGTGCTAGAAAAATATAGCAGTGAGATACAAATCTCTGTGTGTGCGTGTGAATAGCAGCCCTCACTCAAATGTGCCTTTCTGTGCAGTGCACTGACTGTTCAACTGTATGGGACAGGCCTGTTTCCTAAGAAGAAATAAGAAGACGAGAGGGTGCCAATCCGATCATCGGCTTGGACAGCATTTTCAGCTATTCTTTCAGCTGTGATGGATGCTGGTTGAGTTCATAAAGGAAACTGAGTCCAGGCAGCTGAGCAGCCAGGATTAGAATCCACATTTCTAAATCAGTGTGTCCAGTAGAAATAAGATGCTGGCCACAGAACATTTTCCAGTATCCACATTTTTAAAAAGTGAAAATTTTAAATTAAAGGTGAAATTCATTTCAATAGCATGTTCTTGCTTCATTGTACAAGCTATATGAAAATCACTGCTGAGCCGTTGGCCTGTCCTTTCCCACGCTGAGTCTCCACAGCCACGTGGCGCTCAACAGACAGCCCTGTGGTGCCAGGCCGTGTGCTGCTGCAAGGCCATCTGGGGTTCCTCCCACGTGAGCTGCCCGGGGACCCTTCTGCCTTGGTGTGCCACTTTCTGAGGCTCTGCTGCTATTCCATATGGGACTGGTCCTCAAATCAGGTGTGCTGGCTGAGCAGCTGGAGTTAGATGGTGTCGGGGTGAGGGCTGCACTCGTCTCTCCTAGGCGTTGCCACACCCGGTGCTGGCTCCAGGCCTCTGTCCCCCCGGGGTGGCCAGCTATGCTCACATCCCCTTCTCGGGGGTTCCAGGCCTCCACACCTGCTGCCCTGTCCTATCCCGCGTGACGCCCTTCCCATGGTCACGGGTGCAGAGGGGCCTCTGTCGAGGCCTCTGGTGCTGCATGAGGTGAGACAGCTACTCTGGGCTTGCGTCTGCCTGAGGATCGGCCGGGCCTGTCCACCTTGGAGCTGGTTCTGAGAACCAGCTGGTGTGTCGGGCGGCAGGGGCGGGCTCCGACACCATCACTTGGGAGGCTCCCCTGACCACTGAGAAAGTGAGTCAGGCTTGCCGGAGAAGGATGCACTCACACTCAAGCACAGCTTGTTCTTTGCCCCTAAAGCCTCTCTCCAGGTTGTAGGACATAGTGGCTTCCACGTGACTGGCTCTGAGTGGATTCTGTGGCGTGGAGTCAGGCATGTGGGATTCAGTCGGGAACCACAGCATCTCCACCGCCGCCCTCTGAGCACACAGCTAACGAAAGCCAGACAGGCTGTGGGGCTCTGGGTGGAATCGGGGTCCCTCTGCTGACATCTTGGGCAGAGTCCAGGAGCCCACTGGGCCTCTTGATGCAGTGGGGCACCCTCTTCCCCCAGCAACCCCCATGTGCCCCATAGCCCAAACCAGCAAGCTCTGGGCCAAGCGTGACTTGGGGCAGTGTGGAGAGTAGGCCCCATGTGCCCAGGCAGGAGGTGACCGGTGGGAAGCTCAGCCAGTCCGCAGGGAGCACTGCCCTTCCAGACTCAAACAAGGTAATATAGTCTGCAAGATCATGTGCTCCTGTTTTCCCATCCGCACTCCCTGCTCCGGGCGTTTCCTGATTCTTAGCAAGGCACACGGGTTCCCAGTTGCTGTCTGCAGTTCAGGAGCTGAGAAGACAGGGGAGCCCAGCACAGGCAGGGCTGTGACGCAGACAGGCCCATCCCCGCCCAGCCCATGACCACAGCTGCACAGGCTGCTGATGGCAGGAACAGAGCGGCCACTTCATGGCTCCTCCTGTGCAGGCCTGTCACACACATGCTTGTGTCTGGTTATCGTGAAAGCAGCATTTGAAATCACTTGGTAGTCTCCAGGAGCTTCTATTGCTGAATTTTCCTTAGGGTGATGGTTTTGTGTCCTTATGGACATATTGGCACCAGATGACACAGATCAACTCTCCCTCACGGGAGTCCGGGGTGATCATCCCGGAAAGGGAGGCTGCGCTACCTTCCATCCCAAAGCCAGCCCCCTGCAGCTGACAGTGAGCCACCTTGTTCCCTTGCACGCCCCACCCTGACCTGGAGGGAGGCAGAGTCCCCCCAGACCCAGCACAGGGAAGTGGTGGATGGCAGTAGATGGGCCAGCATGTGGGAGCAGAGTCCCTGGGAAGGTGTTTGTTGGCAGGGGGACAGTGGGAGGATCTTTAGCTGAGGACGGCCTGAGCAGAGACCCCATGGCCTGAAGGAGAGGGGCCCTGGATGGGTGGGGACTCAAGACCCCTCTGGAAGGCTCCTTGCAGCCCCCCAGCCCTCTGCTGTGCCTAGTGCCTGGTGGAGGGGGAGTTGTGGGTAGTGGGCGAATGCTGGCAAGTGTACCCCATGATGAAACCTCACATCTCCTCTTTCTCTTGGGGGCCAGCCCTGCTGTGTGCCGGCTCTGCACCTCTCTCGGGTGCTAATGCTCATGAGGTGCATGCCTCTTCTTGTGATCTCCACACAGGCTTCCTCCAATCCCCAGCTTCCAGGTGACCGATCTCCTGGACTGGTCCCCACAGTCCCACTGTGGTCGGGTGGGACAGAGGGCAGGCACAGGCCAGGGTGGGAAGTGCTAGCATGGATCAGTGGGTGAGCACACGGCTGGAGTGGTGCACTGGGGTCACGCATGCTGGACCCTGACGGAAACTCCTTAAGTGTCTCAGAGTCCCCCTACCCGCAGCCCCTGAGGAGGGCATCAAGTGATATCTGAAGACAGAAAAGTTTCCACTCCCATGCCATGCCTGGGGTCTTGTTAAAAATGCAAAAATATCACCATCCTATGCCATGTGTGCCTTTCACTGTAGGTGCATGTGTCATGCGTCACAAGCATGTGTGTGACACTAGTTTCGCAGGGGCTAGGTGTAGGTGACACAGAGAGGCTCACCTGTAGGCCCCTCCCACGAGTCCTCAGGCTGCCCAGGTTCCTCACCCTGAGCTAATGGGAGGAGTGAACTAGTATATCTCACAAATGCATAGCGTAGTATTCAGGATAAACTATTAGAAATTTATTCAGAATTTGATAGTTGACTACAGATACCATACAAATTATGAGGCAGACACAGAGTAAAATGTCTATGAAATATCAAAAGCGATTTGAGTTTGCAATTTTAGGAAATGAAGTGCATAGCCTCACCAAACTGAGAGTTGTCAGGCTACTCAAAAAAATGAATGCTAACCTGCTGGAGCAGCTGCTTGTGATACTGTATTTATCCATCTCCAGCCATAGCAGGAGCCGCTCCTGGGTCCTCCTTCCCCTATTGACACAGGGACATGGATAGAAAAGGATTTTAAGGTCTTAGATTTATCCTCACAAGGGAAGGAACTGAAGAAAACTGTCTCCATCAGAAGCGCAGCTTCGACTGCAAAACATTGAACCAAATTCATCTCTTAAATAGTAAAAATCCCTAGAAATGGAAAGGGATGTGCGAGTCTCGTGTACAGCTGTGAGGGTTTTGTCACTCTAAGGGGAACAACTAGTAACCAGTAATTCTTCAGATGTGGGGGCAATAACTGGCAACCAGTAACTCCTGGGTGGGGAGAGCAATAGCTAGTACCCAGTAACTCCTTGGAGACGGGCGGTGACTCAGAATGCCAAGCTCTGCCTGTGGTCATGCATGGGTCGTGGTGAATGGTGCCCTCTATTTCCACCCTGATTTATGGACTGGAGACCCCTACCTGGGGAAACAGCTGCACAGACTCCACGCCAGTGCTGAGCACTTGCAAATTTCTGCAAGCCTTGCCCACCCTGCAGGTACCATCACCTGGCTGGCACTGTAGCTGTCCTTACAGTGCCAGGCCCCCTTCTCTCACCCTGTGTTTTAAGAAACAGGGTGCATGACAAGACTACAAATTCTGTGAGTGTAGGCTCCTCACCACATGCTCTGGCCGTGAAGTGCAAGAACAGTGCTATGTGGGTACTGCAATGGTGCAGGCAGTATTCTGCTGAATTGTGCCCATTCATACCACAAGCATGCAAAACAGCAGAGGAGAACATACAGTCACACTGCCACCTGTTCCCACCCAGAGCAGCAAGGGGTGGCTCACAGTCAGACAACGACTTGCACCTACACAGAGCAGCAAGGGGGAGCGCACAGTCAGACTTTGACCTGCTCCCACCCAGAGCAGCAAGGGGGAGAATGTACAGTCAGACTGGCACTGATCTCTGTAGCCTCCTGCTCCCCACTGTTTCCTAGCCAGTCCTTTGTTATGTTCTGTCTCTTTCCAAGGCAGTAGTTTCCAACATATTTTAATGTTTGAAATATCCAGCAGTTCTGAGCACAATTTTCTGTCTCTTTTAATTAGCTTGTTAACTTCTTCCTCTTTATCCATTATAGATCTTTTCTCCTCTGCCCTTCTGAAAATGGGTTGCCTATTTGTATTATTTGAAACCTCTGTTCTTCCCAAATCTGTTTTCAAGCAGAACCAGAGATGTACCCTTTCTCCATTAAAGTTTTGGCAGTGCATAGCTTTTAATTACTCTTTCCCATCTCCAACAGAAAGGTTTCCAAACGTAAAAAAATAATCGAAAAGCTTCCAAGTGTAACTTGCTGCCTCAAGCCAGACAGCAAGAGGAGGCCTCGTAGCCCTTGGGGCCTTATTTCCTCCGTCTCATGCTTGCTTCGGCAGCACGGATACTAAAATTCCCTCCGTCTCTCAGGCCAGCCAGTCTCCTGTGCATCAGGCCACAGGGGCTCCTGACTGTGCCTGGGCAGCGCTTGCAGGCCCTGGGGGTGGTCTGCGCTCCCTCCCCAGGTTGGTGGCCTGCGGTTAGCAGTGGCCTCTGAGAGTCACGTCTTTCTAAACTCCTGTTGTGTCCTTAGCATGCTGCTGAGTTTGCCAAAAACACTGATGTTATTCAACAGACTGGTAGAGAATGAGCACTAGGTCAGGTGCAGTAGAGTCAAGGCTGGAAGCTACATGGGCAGAGAGCGAGACATGCCGTGCCTTGTGTGGACTGCTGTCCCCGAGTCACTTTCCGCAGCACCCCTGCAGGGCCCTCCCGTGCCTGTCCCCATTCACACACCCCGCCCTACCCATGCTCAGCTGACCCAGCACCTTCTAAGCACTGCCACAGGCACATTAGGTCCCTGTGCCCCTCCCATCCTCAGGCAGCATTCCAGGTCCCGCGTGCGCCGTCCACACCTGCTCCTATCCGTGGTGCCTCACAGAACTGTCTGCACCTGCCTTTCTCTGTATCTGCTCCTTCCACACCTCCTGACCACCCCCTGGACAGTGGGTGTCACCTACCAGCCCCGCTGTCCCTGCTGTGGAGTCAAGGCCTGCCTGGGGTTCCTCTCATCTTACTGCCACTTCAAAACAGGTTGTAATTTCTGCTCCATTTGCCTCTTAAATGGAAAACAAACACCCTCGAACTGTTGAGTTAACAAGGCAATGTCACAAAACATGAGGTAATGTGAGTTTTTAAGGCATAGCAAAACTGAAACATAGCTGCCCCTTCCCAGGGGCCATGTCTGTGTTCCTGATCACTGAGGGTCGGAGCAGACCTAAACCTCCAACTGACCACGCCAGGGTCTCAGCTCAAGAAAGTGTCTGTGTGCTCGGCAGGGAAGATGTGTGTTCAGCCCTTTATTCTAAAAGCTAATAAGGTTTGGGCCTCCCTCCTAGGGTTGTAAGCACCTCGGCCATCAGTCTGTGCAGTGGGCTCAGTTCTCTGCGGACTAAGCTGCGTGAAGCAAGCCTGGTGAGGGAGGTGGGAGAGGAGGAGGCCTGCCTATCTACACCTCAGGCCCAGTGGACCTGTGGGCCAAGCAAACTCTGCAGTGGCTGTCGCCAGTCCCATGGCTGTTTCAGACTTCTGCATACTGCAACTGAACCCCCACAGAACTTCCACTGAACATCAGAACCCAAACCCTAGTGAGACAGGGAAATTTCCAAATTCTGGACAAGCGTGTTTTCAGACTCCTCTGTGCGGTGCGCATGCTGTCTCTCTAGTTCACATGTGCACACACACACATATGCATACACACGTACATGCTCACCCACATGCACATGTGCGCACACAGTGCCCATCCTCTAGCAGATGCTATAGTGCTCTACCCTCACACAGTCCCCAGCGTTGACAGTGACCTTGGAAAGGTCTCTGGTGTGACACCATGGGCCCTGTTAAGGATGGGACCTGCTAATGCACCATGGTGCTCATCGACTTAGCACAGACGTGAGTGGCACACAGGGAGCTATATGGCCGGCCAGCAACCCTGCCTGCCCTCCTCAGCACCAGCCTGGCCCTTGGGCATCTACCCAGAACATGCTGTAACCACAGTGTCCTCAGCACCCAGAACCGTGATGTTGCTAATGGCCACCGCAGGGTGGGCAGGGTGCCCCTTAGACCTGGGATACAGCAGCAGTAGGAGAGGGGTCTGGGGTCTCCAGGCCCTGGGACTGCTTGGGGGCCACATGCCGAGGCCTTATGGCTCTGAGCATGGCCCTTCAACTCCTTCTGTACACAAAGAACCATGGTCCTTGCATCCTGAGCAGCTCTTTCTTTGAGCAAGGGCAGCTGCCTATAAGGCAGGGATTTACCTGGGAAGTTTCCTGAGCGTGTCCAGCGTAGAGGTACAAAGGGGCAGATCTGTGCTGGAGTAAGGGCACTACCAGGGCTGCCCGCACTGGGCCTGTACCCTCTACCAGGCACAGGCAGTGCACAGGGCCTCTGCTGCCTGCTCCCTGGGTGGGTTCATACAGCAGGAAGTCTACAGCCACTGGGCTTGCATGGGAGGAGCCTCTGTGAGCCCTGGAGAGGGAGCTGGTGTCAAGATGCCCCGCAGAGGCAATAGCCCAGGAGCCACACAGCCCTGCAGTTTTGCCAGAAGTTGTTTGGTGTTAGCAGGACTTGACATGAAGCGATCTGGCTCTCCAGGAGAGCCAGGCCCCACCTTGGTGCTGGCTGTGTGGGATGCCCTATCGAGACATGCATGGGGTTGCGGCTGGGCTGGGGCAGGCCCAGGGAAGACAGCAGCCCAAGCACCCTCCTGGGGGCCAGCCTACCCTGCCTGCCTGCCTGGGGCCTTGTGATCTGTGTGGGTTGCTTCTGACTGGTTTGGAGAAAGGAGGAAAATAAGGCTGTCATCTCACCTGTCTCCTTCTCACCAGCTCTGCAAGATCATATTCAAAGCTCTTCATGAGGAGCACTAACTGCTCAGTGCCACCCTTTGTGTCCCCCCAGAAAGAGAAGAAGAGTGGGCTGCTGAAGCTGCTGGCCGGGGCATCCACCAGGAGGAAGTCACGGTCCCCACCATCCTTCTCCCCAACCCACGACCCTCCACTAGCCACAGACACCTCGCTGCTGGGCGCCATGGCCCCTGACATGTCCTCGCTGTCTGTCCACGGCAGGGCAGGCTCCTGTCCCATTGAGAGCGAGATGCGGGGGGCCATGGGGCTGGAGCCGCTGCACAGGAAGACGGGTTCCTTGGACCTGAACTTCTGCTCTTCCCCTGCCCGGCAGGCAGCTCTCTCCATGGCCGCCATCCACTCCGAGCCCAAGCCACTGCCCAGGGAGAGGTAAGGGTGTACCAGATGCATCTTCTGTGCCATGTGCCAGGTGCCTGAGGTCTGGAACCCTTCTGAGTACAGGGGATAGGGGCTTAGTCTGCCAGGCACCCCTGATCATCCAGTCACTTGGCTCTGAATAGGAGTGCAGGACCTGGAGCTGATGTCAGGTTCCCAGCCCATTTAGTTCCTGCTTTTGGGATTGCAAGGGAGTCATTAGGAAATGTGTTAGGACCATGCAGAGAGGTGACTATGCCCCCAACTCGGGGACCCAGAATGGACCCCTGAGCTGACCCTCACCCTGCTGTGACATCTTAGAATTAAAAGATGTCTTCTCAAAATTGGCTGAAAGGGCATATAACTCATTAGGATGAACCATCAAAATTGCCAATACTCACCCTGAGGTTTTGCATCTTTCAGCCTGAGCTTTACAGACCTGGAAACTGAGGCACGGAGCCTGCATGGCTGCAGATGCCTGAGTTTTACAGAAGTCAAAGGCTCTCGTCTGGCTGGTCAGGTCTACCTATTTCAGCCTGAGCTTTACAGACCTGGAAACTGAGGCACGGAGCCTGCATGGCTGCAGATGCCTGAGTTTTACAGAGTCAAAGGCTCTCGTCTGGCTGGTCAGGTCTACCTATTTCAGCCTGAGCTTTACAGACCTGGAAACTGAGGCACGGAGCCTGCATGGCTGCAGATGCCTGAGTTTTACAGACGTCAAAGGCTCTCATCTGGCTGGTCAGGTCTACCTATTTCAGTGTTGTCCTGAAGGCTCCCATGAAGGCAGAAGCATGGTAGAGAGGCAATGGCCCATCCGCCAAGATGGCAGAAGGACAGTGTCCTGCTTGGCTGTTGGGCCTTTGCTGACACAGCAGAGCATGAGAGATGAGCTGAGAAGACACCCTGACCACACAGCAGCGGCAGCCTCAAGACCGGGCTCTTGCAGCAGGCAGGCACTGGGCATGTCCCACCCGGGTAGGGCGCACAGGTGGTAGTGAATATAGAAGACACCGTGTACACACCATACACCACACACACACTATGCCGTATAACACACCGTACACCCCATACGCCACACACACTGTACACCCCATACACTACACAGCATACACACCAACAGCACACATACTATACACACACCACATACCACACAGCACACACACTATACACATACCATATACCATACACACTATACCCACCACACACTACACACCAACGGCACACACACTATACACCCCATACACTACACAGCATACACACCAACAGCACACACACTATACACACACCACATACCACACAGCACACACACTATACACACACCATATACCATACACACTATACCCACCACACACTACACACCAACGGCACACACACTATACACATGACATACACCACACAGCACACATTATACACAGCACACACACACAAGCACACACACTATGCACACCATACACAACATACACTATGTACCTATGCACCACACATACACATACCACATAACACATGCATTATATATATCATGTAGTGCACACGTAATGCTACACAGCTCACACATGTTATACAAGTACGTATAACACAGATACCCTGCCATATACTCGGATATATAACATGTATCATACATACCTAACACACACACACACACACACACACACACACACACACACACACACATACACACACACTCCTCTCCTTCCTGTACTTCCCCTCCTCCTGGCAGCCCCATAGGTCTGAGAACCCCACAGCCAGCGCCATCTGCCTGCTCTACTCTGCTGGCCTGGCCTGGCCTGTGGGCTTAGTGCCCCCGGCCCATCCACTGCCCCTGAGTGGGTCTGTCTCATAGAGCAGGTCTGTCTGAGCCAGGCCACAGCCTACTGTGTAAAGTAGAGGGCTCATTACCAGGTCCTTCCAAGGGGACCTTCCTTTCCCGGTCGACAATGTGCCAGGCAGCCAAATCCTGGAAGTTGCTCGGGGATCTCCTAAAGGAGGAATGGTTATTTGATGTGAATATCACAGAGCATTAGGTAGAACGTTCTCCTGCCCCGTCCCCCCGGGAGGGTAATGCCAACTCTGACCAGCTGTGCCAGCCAGACGGGCTGAGCCCCTAAGTGCTTGCTCCTCGCAGGAGGCTTTGAGCAGATGCACAGCCTGCTGGCTGTTGGCCATTTCACCCAAGGCAAAACCCAGCTTTCTTGTTTCTTGAGCTCAGTTCCGTGGGCTTCCATACCAGGAGGCGATGACACCTGCCAGGTATTTGTGATGTTTGTGAAGCACCTAGGCTATTAGCTGAAAATCATGCATGCATAGTAAATTATGCCATGACCTACATCATGACAGTATGTAATAGTGAGAGCAAGGTGGCAACAGAGCCCAAGCCAGCCTCTCTGGCCCAGGCTCACTCCCCACATGTTCATAGCCCATAGGCATTTCTTGGCTTTGTTAGGGTGTAAAGCCTTTTTGTTTTGGTCCAGGATGTGTTATGGTCAGCAGAATAATGGCTCCCCAGGATTTCCTTGCCTTTATTACCCAATACCATGAATATGTCACCTCACGTGGCAGTGAGGAATCAAGGCTGATGGGAAGAAAGAGGGATACCCCACCTTATCCAGCCAGGTGGTGTGGTCAGAGTCCTGGGGTGTGGAAGAAGGTGGCAGCAGAGATAGTCAAGGCCCTGCCACGTGAGGACTGGACCTCTGGTCCCTGAAGGTGATGGCAAGGGAACAGATTCTGTAGAGCCACTGGAAGGAACCAGCCTTGAAGACACCTTGCTTTGGCCAATGAGACCTGGTTGGGTTCCTGCCTTTAGTTAGAACTGTGAGAGTGGGACCTTGTACAGCAGCAGTGTCCACAGATAGTCAGTCCCTGGCGTACAGTGGTTCTACTCACAAGTTTGAATTTACCATGGTGATGTTTTCACTCTTAGTGCAGGTTTTTTTTGGGGGGTGTTGGGGATCGAACTCAGGGCCTCGAACTTGCTAGGCAAACGCTCTACCACTTGAGCTAAATCTCCAACCCCTCAATGCAGGTTTCAGTCCATCGTAAAGTGGGCTTTGGTGAGATGACCTTACCTGAACGTCCAGGCATGTGGAAGGCAGCTGGGCTGAGCCGTGAGGTCCTGTAGGGAGGGAAGTGAATACATTTCCGCTTCTTGTGGGTTCAGTGTGGGGCAGTGGCCCTGTCACAAGCTCAGGAACACTGCGCATGAGTGATCCCTTGTTCTTGTGTCCAGGGCACAGACACAGTCTTGTTATTTCCAAGTTGCTGATAGGGCGCCAACTCAGGAACCCACTTTCTTCAACCCTGTTTGAGCAAATGCTCAGAAAGGCCACCATGTGGAGGCCACCCGGGAGTCCTGCTGCGGGGGTAGACGACATGGAGGGAGCCAAACACCCCACACCGCAGCTGGGCTAGGAGCAGCAAAGACACCAGAGAGTCCACTCCACTCTGACCTGGGAATCCGCTGCAGTCACACAGCCCGCATACGCTCCAGAGGGCAGAGTCACTGATTTACGAAGCCTGGTGATGGCCACATGCGAGCAGCGGCGGGCCTTTGAGGCTTGTGCAGCCCTGTGTTCGGGACAGGGAGCACCGTTTCCTTTCTGCAGTGGGGGAAGAGTTCAGAGTCTCGGAGCCATCTCAACAGAAGTGGTAAACGCCCATCTCATAGAAATTCATTGCACATCCAGCTGGGCTCCTGGATCATTGAATTGATCAGAAGCACCAAATTACTTCTTTCCAACAAATTATATTTTTTAAGCTGCTTTTCTGTTTCACAACTGGCAGTCGAGGCAGAAGCCAAAGCTGCCGTTAAGTGTGAGAGAAGTACCCAGCCTTTGCCGTTTTTCCCTGGGAGGGGAGGAAGAGGAGGTGGGGATGTGGGAAAACACTCGGTGGGACACAGTGGGACAGTGTGGCTTGTGTCAGGCCATGTAACTTCATAGATGGCTGGCTGCAGCCCTTGCGGAAATGCTGGCTGCACGGGGCCTGGGGCACCTGTTTCCTCTCCTCTCTGCTCCAAGAGCTGGTGCCGTGCCTGCTGCCATGGACAGCAGTGGGAACTGGGTCAGCACCTGCAGCGGTCCTCAGGCCTCTGTACTGGGCCCAGACTTCGCCAGCCCTGCTGCCTCTGGGAAGGAGCGCACACCCTTCAGGTCCCTGGATCGCCTTGCCCTTTCCTCTTGCTGCCTGCGGCATGGGCTGCAACCCAGCCGTGAGGTCCCTGGGTCTCCTCTGCCTACCTCGTCCACCCTAGCTGCTACAGGGCCGTGGCTTCTCAGGTCAAGCTGGATGGGTGGGTGGCACCACGGTCCCCAGCAAGAGTCAGGATGAACTCCTCCTCCCAAGGCACTCCCTCAGCACCTGCTTTCTCAGGCATCCACCACAGATGTTTGCTCCTAACGCTTGTTAGAGTCCACACTCTCGGCCCGTTCCCTCAGAGTCCTTCACTAGATCCGGAGATTTGCTCCTGAGCTGCTGGTGGCCACGGACCACACGAAAGGACCACACCTGGGGCCTGCTGACACCATTTTATAACGTTCTGATTCCCTAAGGCCAGAGGCTCCGGACACCCAGACAGAGTTTGCAGTAGGGCAGAATCCAGCATAAACTGAACCCAACTCCTGCACAGGTGACCGCATTTTCCAGGGAGAGTGCAGGTCAGGAGAAAAGGAAAGGCCCGTGGTCCTGATGTCTCCACCCAGGCTACTTGCTGCGATGGCTTTGGGCTTGGCTATCCACGGAAGAGGGAGGGGCCCTGCCCAGGTGCAGCTGGGACACAGCAGTCTCTTCTGGCCGCTCAGGTCGCCCAGGGATGCAGACAGGGATTCTGCTTGGAGCTGCCAGAGGCTCTGCTCTCTAAGGTCCAGGTGAGGCCAGCAAGCTGCGAACCAGACACCCTGTGAGCCTGGTGAGAGGGACAAAGTTGTCAGGGCTGCAGCTGAGTGCTCGTCTGGCCTGCCAGGTGCAGACCTGAGCCTCAGGCCTCGGCCGGGTGCTAATGAGCGGTAGGACCTTAGTTTCCTATCCGGGCCTCAGGGTTGCCAGGGTCTGCGCTCCCGCCCACAGCTGCCCTTCAGGTCCTGGCTGGCAGAGGCCACACTGTCTTAGTTTCCATTTTGTGTCCTATTGGTCTAAAAACGGGGACCCCCAAGGTGGCCTTGGAGCTGTAGAGGCCCAGGTCTCAGAGAAATGAGAGAAGGGAAGTTGGGGCTTTGGGTGTTGGTGCTGTACCCTCAGCCAGTGAAGCCACTACGGCACCCTCTTGTGGCTTTGGACATACGTAGAAGCAGCTTGGAGGACCGCAGCTGTCTCCAAGGTGATTCTCCTTCTCCCTCACCTTGTGCATGGCCCCAGCAGGTGCCAACATGAGCCCAAGGCCCACAGCTAGGACGATGACCTGAGGATATGGGGGTGCCCTGAGCCCCCTGCCCAAGGCGCAGTCTGCAGTGGGTGACGTGGGGGTCAGGAGGTTGTGGGGGCTGCGTCACGGCCACACCTGACCCTTGCGTTTGAAAGGACGTCACAGGGAGGTTTGTTGCTGAATGCCTTAATTAAAAAGTAAAAAAAAAAAGAGTTTTGAAAATATTAAAAGGAAAAACAAATAGGAATTACATAAAGTGAGGAGTAGCCCCAGACACAGGATTTGCCAAGGGAGGGCCTGGGCTCACACTGTGCTCACCCCCAGGTACCGCGTGGTGGTCTCCTACCCGCCCCAGAGCGAGGCAGAGATCGAACTGAAGGAGGGCGACGTGGTCTTTGTGCACCGGAAGCGCGAGGATGGCTGGTACGAGGGGACCCTGCAGCGAAATGGACGCACGGGGCTCTTTCCGGGCAGCTTCGTGGAGAGCTTCTGAGGCAGCTGAGCTCCCGGTAGGGCTGGCTGGACAGCAGGACTGGGGTGTGGGGTCCCACTTTCCCCATGATGCCCTTGCCCTCCGATGATCACTGAGAGCCACAGGAGGTGGCAGAGCATCGGGAGGGTCCTCGGCCGCTCTGGCGTCACCCGTCTGTATACCTCAGCCGCTTGCTGCCCAGCCACAAGGACACTCACATCCAGCTGGCTGCCCCAGGGCTGAGCACTGCCGAGCTGTGAGAGGTTCCCTCACTCCCCTGCTGTCCTCCATACTGCCTCTTACTGTGCCCTCTTCTAATGTTCAGCATTAAGACCTTGTCTGTTTCTCTCGGTCAGACACTCCCTATGTTCACACATCTGGTGCTGCCTTTTGTAAAACTCATAATGCCCTGGCCGATCTTGAAAGAAGATACCTAAGGCAGGTTTTATATTCGCCATGTGAGTCTCAAGCGCATGGAAGCCCAGCCTCGCTGTCAGATGGGCCAGCGCTCCTGGGTGCGGACAGCCGAGTACAGAGGGGCTGGACAGAGGATGGTGCTCTCTAAATCCTCGCCAGCACCCAGCTCTGTCCAGATAGTGCTGAGTGCTATTCGGGAGCGGGGCTGGGTGCGCGGGCTCTTCTAACTGCCCCTCCGCTGGCGCTGGGAATAATATTCGGATTGACCCGGCCCAGGGCGGCAGGGGTGCCCTTTGACTCCCCAGGGAGAATGACTGTCATTAGTCTTCTCGAAATGTGGGTTCTTGCCATCAAAATTTGCAGTTTCACCACAGTTCAGATCGCCACCTTGCAAAGATTTTCCTTCTTCCTTTTTAAAAAATAAATTACTGCTCCCTTATCAGCTGTGCCCAGCTTGCTGCACTCAGACAGTGAGGACAGTTTGGGGCGTTTCTGTTGACTTGCAGATTGGGGGCTGGGGAGGGCCACCTGGAGCTAGGCACTGTCACCAGGGCGGACTGTTGCAAGACAGTTTTGTTCTTGAAACTCACATCTCAGGAACAATTTTTACCTCCCAGAGTCACAGCCTGTGCCCTCTCACTGCATGTCTACTTACAAAAACCACTCAGACTTTGACTGGGCTGAATACTGAGCCTTCCACAGGTCCCTGGTGTGGGGTGCGTCCTGTTCCTGTAATGTCCTCTTCCTGTGGGAAAGTCTTTGGAGAGGGACCATCATTCCCAGTGCTCTCGTGGCTGTCCCTGGGTGCTACACTGGGGAACTGCCCCACAGAATGCACCCCCCCCACGACACCACACCAAAAGGAGGTAGGAAATGTGCTCTGAATCTAAAAGGAGTCTGGTTTAAACAGGGAGCCCTGGGTTAGCGACCACCAGGGGGCGAATGCCATCACTGCCCAGTCAATTCCTACCATGGACAAGAAATCCTATGCCTGTTCCCAGAGAGCAGCTGAGTCAACACCCTGGACGAGACCTGAGTTCTCCTGTGGAACCAGAACTAACCTGAGTGTCCAGATAATAAAACAACCTCCTTTTCGAAATGAGAGCAGCTACCAAGCAACAGAATAGACCAGCTCGAGCCTGGTTCCCACCACAGCCACCCCAGAGAGGGGCACGGGTCCCAGGTGTCTCTGGAGAAACCAGCGGGTGGGTTTTGGGATCACCTCAGGATGGAAAGTGGTGCCATGGGCCTGACCAGCACCAGGGTGAGCTGAGTGTGGGGTCCTGGGACAGTTGGGACCTCCAGGGAGCAGGGCAATACCTAACCCACCCATACACTGAGTACCTGCCCGCAGACCCTTGGCTCTGAGGGTGGGCCCACAGGGAGAGCAGAGCAGAGGAGGTCTCCCAGGTCATCGTGCCTCAAACACACACAGTTTGCTGCCAGGAAGACCCAGCACTTCATCTCCCATTCTGGCTGCTGTGGGCACTCCTCAGGTCTTAGGTGCGTAAAGACATTTGGTAGCCAAGATGACTTTCTTTGAGGCACATAGCAGTCTGCAGCCATGAAAGAGTGAGGTTCATGGGCACCAGGAGACAGGGCCAAGGACCGAGAGAGGCAGAAGGGATGGCGAAGCAGGTGTGAGCACCAGGCTTGGCCTCAAACACAGCCCAGCTGATGCCCACACAGTTCAAACACACCGCAGTGTTCTTGCTGTACCCTGATGTCAGCTTGTAACTTTGGAAGAGCTGATATGACGACAAGCTGTGATGCCTGGATTTCCGTGGCTTGAAATAAAGACGAACGTGGTGTGGCCTCGTGTCTGAGTGGTGGGCAAAGTGGCGAGGCCTCAGGAGTGGCCCAGCTGGGAACGGATGGGGCCCACAGGCACCCCTCAAGGCTCCTTCTCCGTGTGGGCCCCGTCTGTGTGTACTGGGCTGTGGCCAGCAGGGAGGCCAGGCATGGGCCATGCTCGGCATCTGGAGGTCACTGACTGGGCAGTGGCACCAAGCACAGAATCAGTTGGTGGGGATGGGGGTCCTCCAGGCCACTCTGAGGTGTGTGTGGCTGAAAAGGCAGAGGTCTTTCTAGGACCCCTCAGCCTCCCCTCTCAAAATCCCTGCCAACCAGTGGGGCCTGGGTGCCCTCTGGTGCCCAAGCCATACGCTGTGTTCTGGAGCACAAGGTGGGTGCCGGGCTGCTGCCCACAGGCAGGGTCTTGCAGAGGAGCTCTGTCCCACGCCAGCTGGCAGAGGAACATCTCAGGGACACTGCATTTGTTGAGATGGTTTTCTTGGCCTCTTAGTGAGATGCACACCCAATACAAGCCCAGCCCTGGAAGGGTGCCTGGCAGAATCATGTTAGCTTCCTGTGGAAACTCAGGATGTGCGCAGGACCAAATGTGGAGCTGGAACCGGGGGGGCCACTGAGGAGACCGGGTGGGGCTCACTTTGTCAGTGTGGAGGTTGGAAGGACAGCTGTGACCCAAACCCAGCCCCCTCGTCCCACCCCATGACCGCTCCACTTCTGACACTGGTGCTGGCCCATGGACTCTGGAACCACAGCCCTGCAAGGGGTGCATCCCGATTGGGTGGGAGAGTCCCCATCACCTTGGGACACTGCTGCCTTCCTGAAGTCTCTGCATAGCAGGACATGTCCACTGCACAGCCTGGCATACAGTCACACACGCGCAGTTGTGTACAATGCAGCACACATGGTGGTACGTGACAGTGCCACCGATCCATGCGTCCACTGTGTGATGCCCCTCATCATTATCTTAGAGTCTGCTCCTGCAGTACAGTTTACTGTAGCCCTCACGCTGTCCTGATGCCTACAGCAGCTCAGGCTTCTCTCATTCACCGCGTCTCTTGGTGGCTTCAAGCAGCCACAGGGAGATTGGTCTTGACCATCTCGGGCTTTGAGACATGCTCTGTGATGTGACAAAACTCCCTAAGGAGTGGCACCAGTGCCACCGAGGCTGTGATGGTGCGGAACCCTCAGGTCCAGAGCTGCTTCACATTCAAATCATGCCTCACTTCTCTAGCCGGGTAAATGGGACCCATATCACATCACAGTAGGATAGGGGAGGCCGAGCTACGCCGCTCTTCTACCAGGCACCAGAGACGCTTGTCACCAACCCCTGAGACCACGGCCTCCTGTGGTACAGCCACACTGGGGACGCTAGGTCTTCTTTCCACCTGGCCACCTTGGTGTGGCAGGTTGACCAGGCACAGCCAGGTGCCCCCCTTGGACACAGACACAGAGGCACTGGCTTGGGCAAGCAGGGCCGATCTCAGACACGCCGACTGGGGCGTCCCAAGAGGGGCAAGCTCCGGAAGCCTTGCTGCACCTCAAGAGGCCCTGGGGGCTTTTGCTCTAGCGGACAGGGACTGCAGACATCCCTGCTTTACCATGAAACTTCATGGCGACACAAAAGCAGGCACTCGGGGGAGTCCCGCTGGGACTTCTCGGTCCCCCACCCATGCCTCTCTCTCAAGGCCAGGCAGTGGCAGCTCCTGTTCCCGTCACCACGAAGGGTAACCACACTCCAGGACATGCAGTCAGGTAGCTGGTCACCACGTACGGGGGTGGCAGTCTCTTCAGTTTGCAGTGGGTTTGCTGGACATCATCCCACCATCAGTCCAGGGGCACCAGCATTCAGAATCTTTAACTACGCTGTGTCCTTACATTTGTCATTCACTTACTCCTTACAACAAGCCTGGGGAGTGTGCTCTTGTTCTTCCTGTCTACAGGTGAAGAGACTGTGAGTCTAGAAGTTCTGTTCCTAGTGCTGAGTGGGGTGGGTGGCGAGGCCAGGACTTCTGGTTTCCACCTCTGGCTTTGCTCTGAACCCAGCAGAAACACCGATGTGGCCATGGCAACTGACCTTGATGCACATTTCTCACTCCTAATGAGGGGGCACAGCTGCTACGTTGTTAATGGTTGGAGAAAACGAGGCAGCAAGCGCTCTAAGGCCTGGTATTTGGCCACATGCCAGGTGGAAGAGTGGCTGTGTCCAGGTGCTTGGTGGTGGGAGAGGGGCCAGTGGGGCCAGGGAGGAGCCCGTGCCATCTCTTGATCCTCAGCCGGGATTGGCCTTACATCTCAACCCTTGGTAGCCTTGTGGACTTGGAGCCCTCTCTGGATGTCCTGGGGTCTCATGAATCGGGACCCTCTGCTGCAGTCCCTTCTTGTCCACTTCACAAGAGCACATCTGGTCCTGGGACCCCCGTGCTGTTCCCCAGGGCCAGCCCTTACCCACATCCACCACCACCTGTGTCGGCCACAGCCCACCATCTCTTCCTTTGGCTGAGGCCCTGTGCCCCTGGCCCGGTGGCTGGTGAGGTCAGATCCGACCCTCAGAGCATGGCAGGGGGCACTGTTGTCGGAACCTTCCCTATGGAAACACCAGAAACCAACTGGAGTAAGAACGAGGAGGAGCTTCTCGGTAGCTGCAAAGCTGTGCTCAGCCAGCCATATACGTGGGAACGACAGGCATTCAGGTTTCTGCTGACAAGCTCACTTGCTGCTTGTCATTCTGCTGGTGGGAACATCTTGCAAAGTGTTACCCTCAGAGAAGGCCCCACCCAGAATGCCCAGAGCAAATAAATGAGGAAACTCTGGTTCCGGTGGTTTGACTTCAGGCCCAGCTGGATCCAGGCATTTATTTGATATCTTCAAGCACCACTTGGTTCTGCTGTCCTCCATGTGGGCTCACTTCTCAGCAAACTCTCCCTTGTCACAGCCACACAGTCACCGGCATGTGCCAGGTGACATCCTAACACCTGTGCCATCCCTGACACGACAGAGCTGCTCTTACCTAGCGTCTCAGCCCAGCCTGCTGTTGACTGCTGTGTGTCCTCTTGGACTCAGCCCTTGTGGAACAGGGCTGCCTGTGCTCAGTGATGGTGTCTGAAGTGCCAGCCCTAGCCACAGAGATGGGGATTGTTGGCAAAAATGAGGGAACATCGCAGCTGGGCACACAGACGGCCAGTGCCCACTCTGCAGGGCCGCTGCCCACAGCACTGTCCCCAGAAGGTAGCAGAAGGGGCGTCTCAGGGACCAGGTCACACTGCAAAATGAGGTGTAACAATGCGGGTCTGAGAAAGCCCAGGGAACATCCACACAGCCAGACAGGACTCTGAGCCAGAGAGATGCCTTTGTTGGAAGATCCGCCCTTTGGCCTTCTGAGAAGAGCAGCAGATGAGAGTCTGGACCCTGCAAGGAGGGTCATGGAGGAAAGGCCTTGGTTCACCCCAAGACGGACAGCTCAGCTTCCTCTACCCGTATTCAGGGATCAGAGGGATGAGCACAGAGCCTAGCCATCTCCGAAGGTCATCCAGGGCAGGGCAGTGACCGCCACCTTGGAGGCCCTGTTGTGGGGAGGGCTGGAAGCTGGTGGGACAGCCAGGGCTGTTTCCTGTGCGGCCTGGTCAAGGGTGGGTGGTGTGGACGCACCAGGAAGACTATTCCTGGCTAGTGCTCCAGGAGCAGCGGGCAGTGCTGTCTGTCAAGGCCACCTCAGGACGGGGCTCTACGGTGACACCTCTTGCCCTTGCCTCCCTCATCATATGGCTTGCCCCACTGGCCCGGCACGGGCACCCAGAGGCAAATCAAGGCAGATGACCCCCAGGGCTGGGGCCTCTCAGAGCATCCTTCACTAACTAGTGCTGGGACTCAGAGGTGAAAAACCTATGGTGCCCAAAGCGTCTACTGGGTACTCTGCCATGACACAGGACCACACTCCGGGGCGTCAAACAATGAAAATGCCTTTCCTCACAGCCCAGGCAAGCCTTCCTGGGCCCCTGAGGGCTGTGGTTGCTCATCGCCCTCTGTGTCCTCAGAATCTGAGCCTCTCTTCCTTAAGGACATCAGCCATGTAGATCAGCGCCCACCCTAGTGACCTCAGGTTCACATCACCAGTCTCCTGATCTCGCCACATTCTGAGGTTGCTTGGCACTGGGACTCTGCATGTGAATTCAGGGGGACACAGTGGTCGTGTCCATGGAGTTCAGGCAGTAGCGATGTCAAATGTTAAAGTAACTAAGTAGCTAGACAATTGTAAACAACTGACCAATGAGCCAACAGAAGACAGAGGGTCACCAGCAGGTTCCTAGTCTTCTCTGGACCCCATAGCCAAGGCAGAGAGAGAAGACATGGATGGCAGGAGGTTACAAGAGTGTATGCATAGTTTTATGTCTGGGACTGTGATGCCCCCTGCTTTTCCCCTGTTGCTTAGGATCGTTTTTGCTATTCTTGGTCTCTTGTGGTTCCAGATGAAATTCATGGTTGTCCTTTCTAATTCTTTGAAGTATGCATGGTACTGGCAAAAAGACAGACCTGAGGATCAATGGAATAGATTGGAGGATACAGAAACAACCCCAGGCACACTCAAATACCCCATCTTTGACAAAGAAGCCAAACACCCTCACTGGAAGAAGGACAGCCTATTTAACAAATGGTGCTGGAAAAACTGGCTAACCACATGTCGAAAATTAAAAGTAGATATATGTCTCTCACCATGTACTAAACTCAAATCAAAGTGGATCAAAGATCTAAACATTAAAACAGAAACATTAAATTTACTGGAGAATAGAATA